>JARJCV010000250.1:0-68116 GCA_029281435.1 Mycena haematopus
GTAAACCCGGGGACCCCTTCCGGTTGCGGAGGGGGACTCGTCAGCCAGAGTCACGTCGAATTCTTGAGACCCGCTGTCGAACTTGAGTTTATGAATCGAGAAGACTTAACCTCCCAATTAATTGCCCTTTCCAATTCGGATTGGATTAATGGTACGTACCATTCTTGCGCCCATCGTATACACAGCGGGGCGTGAACAGCTGGGGCGCAACGTCATATTGCAGACGACGAATGAGCGCCATGGTCATGCGGGCCGGGAGAGTCTTCTCAGAGGGCGAAATAACCACTGCCAAGAATATACGTGCTGCACATCGCAAGGCAAGGAAGAAACATACCATCGTAATGATAAATGATCGAGTTGGGGACCTTTTCATTGGAAATAAATTAAGATTATTTGGAAGAAACAAAGAACTGCGTGCGCGCGCGCTAACCGTGGTGGCGAATGAATTGACTTGAATGGTGACAGGAGTACCACCCGTCGAAAAACCAGGTCTCTTCACACCGACCTGAGTGTTGCAAGTCAATGGAAAAGAAGAAACAGCGTAATAGAGAACGTACGGTGGTAATGTGGGCTAGGTTGACAAAGAAAGATGAATGTCTGGGTCCTCGATCAGTGCTGATCAGTGCAATACTTACCGGGAGCAGGCATGTCTTTTACTTGGAGGGTTCTGCAAGGCGTCAAGCTGAGAGGCTGACGGTTTTAGAATAGGGAACCAAAACTTGAAGTACTGAAAGATCGCGGCCCTCTTTTATAGTCCGAATGTGAGGAACCTTGGGAACCTTGGAACAAACGAGGCTTGTTCCATTTCGGGGACATCAGCGGAGGCTATTGTCAGTTTGTTCATTGCTCTTCTCCGCGTTCCCGACGTCTGCGTGCCCTTTTGTGGTTCAAACAGCGAGCACCATAGCTCGGACGACGTGTGCCTAACTCTGATGGGTTCAACATCACAGGAAATGGCGTGTTGGACGGTGCAAGAGTCGTGGAGGGCTCTGGTTGGGTTCTGGTCACGGTAACCTTTGTTCAGGTCCTTTGAGTCCGAGACAAACAGTCACTTCGTCTCTGTTTATGAACCTGATCGCGTCCAGCCCAGCAATGTAAGTACAGTTTATTGTCATCATTATGAATACATGGATGTTCTATGTACGATGTTTCTCGATCTATATTACAGTCCGACGAGATACGGACACCATTATCATAATCTAAAACTCATTCCCCACAAACGCCTCTGCAAAGTCGGCCTGCGTCTTCAATACCGTTTCCAGGTACTCCAGATTGAGCGGTTTCTCCATGAACGACGCCAGACTCTCTGCGGTCTTGACCGCATTCTTGATTTGCCGGCCGTTGATGTCGTACTTCGCCAACGCGTCGTATCCCTCGTCCGAGAAGACGGCACCGGCGCCACCATTGAGCTTGCTCAAGAAGTCCTTCCAGAGCCGCTTGCGTGCCTGATGCTCGAGGTTCTCGTACTTGAGCGCCATGTGGATTCGTGACTGGAATGCAGGGTCGAACTACGATGCATCGAGTAAGTAAAGGTGGGGAGTAGCCAGAGGGATGAGGGACTCACGGTATTGACGCGATTGGTGGTCAGGAAGAGGATACCTTCGTAGTACTCCAAAAGCCGCAGGAAGACCGAGACGAGGGCATTCCGGTGAACATCTGTGAGTGTCCGTTTCTCGAGGAAGACGTCGGCTTCGTCGATGAGTAGCACAGCTCTCCAGGTATGAGCGAGGTCCAGGATCCGTGTCAGCTCCTGTTCGAGATGGGATGCCGAAGTACCTGGTGGCTTGAATTAGTTCCCGCAATCACCACAGGACACCAGCAAAACGTACCGAGATCGCCAGATGACACGACATACAAGGGACGCCGCGTATATTCGGCGATGCACTCGGCCGTGAGGGTCTTGCCCACACCAGGCGAACCATGCAGCACGGTGACAAGCCCTCGCCCTTTGCCTTTAATGATATCATCGAACTTGCTTTCCTCAGTCCTCAAGTGGGAGGATACCAGTGCCCGAATGAGCGTCTTGGAAGCGTCCGGAAGCACAAGGCGGTCAAATGAGGCCTAAATCGAAAGCAAATTAGGGACGCGAAAGACGAGACGGCGCACGACAAACCTCATTCCAGACGATCTCGGAATAGTTGTCGATGAAGAGTAGGAACCATTTCTTCTCACTGAACGAGAAACCCCGCAGGACGTTAGTGGCCAGCAAGGTCTCCTCCTCTGTCAATCCTCGTGCAGCCTTCTCCGCGGCCAGCTTAGTTTTGAAGACCGCGAATTCCTCGGCAGATAGACTGTCTTCGGCCCAAAACAGCGCCTCAGCTGCTTCCTCGTCCTCAGGAGCCTCCCACGAGAAGTTTGCACAGATACGGTTATAGGACGTTCCGTCGATCATCACCCGGCTCTTAATCTAAGATCGACGACCATCAGCTTTGGGAGAGGAATGATGATAGAAAAAACACGGACACCGAACTTTTTGTCGAACTCTGACCCTTGTTCGATTGCGACACCGACGTACTCGCCGTGACACTGCCCTCGCATGGATTGGAAACGTTGGCCGCGCTTCATCAGTGCCATGCGGATCTCTTCTTTCCGGGTACGCATCTCCAAGGGCGCGAAAGGGAGCGCCGGGATGGTCATGCTCCCGCGAAAGGAGGGATCTTCAGCTTTTCAGTCCGGACCCCAAAGTTCTTGCCGTCGTAGTCCATGTAGGTGCCAATCGAGTAAAAACCGACATGTTGGCCACACTTGATGGTGTAATAGGACTGGAGTTTGAAAGCACGATCGTAGCCACGGATTTTTGAGTGGATGATGGTACCGGGCGGAAGAGAGTCCATAGGCTACCGAGTCGGGTCATCCGGACAAAGGAAACGGAACTGTGGATCACTCACGTATCATACGAAATAAGATTTTGGGGTCGAAGATTGTTGACCTGTTCGACGGTTTTGGCGAACTGAGTCTCGATGAAATTGAGAAGGATGTTGAAGTGCACGAGCTCCACAGAGTCCTTTTGCAATGTCTCCGCCTCGGCGCGAAGTTCCGAGAAATAGTGGTACAGACACTCAACCGGGAGTGTTAGCGAAATATGCTATGGCAAATTCAACGTTGTGTGCCCAGGATCTTGGAGCTGACGGACCTCGGTATGGAAAGAGATCGCGGGATAGGTGCCGATCACCTTGGCCAAGGTTTTTCGGAGGTAGTCTGAGTACACCTCCACCGTCGTTTGCACGACCCGCTCAGGCTCGTCGTCATCAAAGTGGCGAATAACCACCAAGACGTGCTTCTGCCACCAATCGCTGCCCGAGGTCCGAAGCTCAGCCTTCTTCTGCCGGACGTAGTACTCGTCTCCGTTGTGGTCCCATCGCTGCGTCCCGTGGTAAACACATGTCGCAAAAAGTACAAGATAATAGCAGATTTACCTTGTCGAGGTGAACGAGCTCCGCCTTGGAGCCATGCGGGATATCCTTGTACTCTTCGTTCAATGCGTCGAGCTCCTTCTTGCGCGCCTTCATCTCCCGCTCTTGACGAGTCTCGTCGGTTTCGTCTTCCTTCTTAGCCTCTTCTTCCTTCGTCTCCGAGGCAACAACAACAACAGCGTCCGACGTTGAAGGAGCATCAGCAACAGCTGGAGTCGCGACGGGCTCCACAGGAGTCGTACTGGGCTCATCAGCGTGGACGCCATTGACCTTCACCCCATTGGTCTTCACGGCAACGTCCACAGCGTCGACAGGCGCGTCATCAACAACCAGAGAAGGCATGGCAGAGCAGGTATGGGGGGAGAATTCGAGGGGAAGGAGGTTGGGAGAACATCCACCATAGCCTCAGAGATTATATAGAGACGCGCAGGAGGCGCCGAGTCATAGCGCGCAATTTGAATCGGGAAGCGCATACTCTTCCTGACTCGACGATCATAGCAGCCGATCAAGACTTGACGACACGTTCATACCTTCGCAGTCCTCCGTTAGATCCATTCAGTGCATTGACACAGCTTGTCGAGATGAATACCGCGGAGAGATTCGAGAGAAGAGCTTCTGGAACGAAACTAACAGCTTTTTGGCACGGGAAGTAGGCGTACAATTTTGCAGACCTCCACGTTGCTTATTCTCTTGGAATTATCTTGATACCATGTATATCACAACTTCACGTCGTTGCAAATACACTGCTGCCACAACAGCTCCAGTAGGCGGTGCCGAGTGTGGTCTCCTAAGGTCCTTCTTGGTGGAAAGGCTTCAGGGTCGTCTTACGGATACACATGCGTGTTCTGCTCCAAATTGGCTCCAAAGGTTCGTCGCTCCGCTGAACCGATGCTAACCACAAATGAGTCACAGCTTGGCGGACCCGGCGAAGAGGAGATCTTGGGAATAGGACTAGCGCGGTATTGAGAGTAAGTAGGGCGATGGGAGAAAGCCAAAGGCAAAGGGTTGCTAGAAGAACGCAAGAGGAAGAGATGATGGTGATTGGATCACACGCTGCACCACATTAGGTCGGGATCGACTGAATGCTTACCCTGGCCGGTCGGGATGCGTCAGGGGACCGCGTGGATGACGGACAGCCTGCCGGCAAGGACCTTGCCGGTCAAACAGTGGTAAGCAACATGGAGTGGGCACCGCTCGATCAAACCGCATCTTTTCTGAAACGGCTGTAACACTGAACAGCCATGGTTTCCGCGTGCATCCTCCTCGTTCTACTACCAGTACGAGCTAGAGACAGTAAAGCGTCTATGCAAAGAGACGATCCTTTCAAACCAACCAAAAGGTCTGTACGCAATCCGCATAACCTTTTTCGTGAGTATTCTTCCTGGCAAGTTCCTGCTTCCTCAGCTGCCAGCACTTATGTCTGTCGACCCGACTCGAGGGGAGACCAAGTCTACTGTTTTCCCCCCATACAGTACTTGGAACAACGACTACTGGCAGCTTCTCATCTGTTTGTGTCCAGGGCCGCAACTTGTCGGTCATTCGCTCTCATTCTGCCGCTTCACCTCAGCTTACTGTATGATCACGCGAGGTTCTCAACTTGACGGTGTTCCGTATCAAAGGCTGACTACAGCCGTCGCGTGCAAATGGCGCGGCGCGTGCTTGCATCCGTCAGCAGCTCCACCACGACCTTTATAAATTTATTATGGCGCGCGCGTACACGAACCCAGAACCAAAGTAACATGGCCCTCAAAACAGCCACAACACCCATCCTCGAAATCGCGTACTACGAGCACGGCCCGCCCACCGGCTGGCCCGTTCTCCTCCTGCACGGTTTCCCCTACGACATCCACGTCTACGACGCTGTGGTTCCGATACTCACAGCACGCGGCGCGCGCGTTATCGTGCCCTACCTGCGCGGCTACGGCCCCACGCGCTTTCTCTCCCCATCGACGCCGCGCTCCGGGCAGGCGGCCGCCCTGGGCTCAGATGTCATCGCCCTGATGGACGCACTGGGTATCGATAAAGCCGTCCTAGCGGGCTTCGACTGGGGCGGCCTCGCAGCGTGGGTCGCCGCGTCGCTCTGGCCTGACCGCGTCTCTGGGATCGTTGGATACGAGGTCGTGGACCGCGCTAGGCAGAGCAAATCATTCGACCCCGCATTCGAACATGTAATGTGGTACCAGCACCTCTTCCAGTCCGAGCGCGGGCGGGACTGCCTGTCGCGAAACCGCCGCGAGCTCACTCGCATTCTGCTTCACCAATGGTCGCCCACGTGGTCCTTCAGCGACTCTCTCTTCGAAGAGGCAGTCAAGTCGTTCCACAACCCCGATTTCGTCGATGTCGTGATTCACTGCTACCGCCACATATTTGGTAATGCGGCAGCGGAGGGTGACCCGGCGTTGGAGGAGCTTGAAGAAAGACTCGCGGAGAAACCTAAGATCGCTGTACCGGCGATCACTTTGGCCGGAAATGTCGACCCCTTGAAGCCCGCTGCGGATCCAGACATGTTTGCTGGACAACACGAGAGAAGGGTCGTGAATGTTGGCCATGCCGTGCCCGCTGAAGCACCTGTGGCGTTTGCGGATGCTGTATTGACGGTCCAGCGGTGGGCGACTGGCGCTTGAGAATTGATACCGAACTACTATGGTATCTACAAATATCCTATTCTTGATTGTATCGTTTGCAACTCATTCCAAATTTGTTTTGCCTGCATCTACGCGAGAGGAACATTCGCCATATGCATGTGGCGGCCGCTATATAGGCGACAACAACGCCCAACGCTAAAAAAGGCAATTTGTGGCTGTGTCGATGTTCTCGAATGAAACTCGAACCCAAATTTATTGCACGAGCTATGTCAAGTTTCAACCGTGCGCCGCAGTTCAAACAACAAATCTAGTTGTGCGAGGCAGTCGAAAGGATTCACGGCTTCAACAATATCGGACCCGCACTGTTATAGACCTCCGCCAATCATGATACGAAAAAGCGCTCTTCGGCACGAGTTTTATACACAACATTGTCCGGCCGCAGCGAGGCGATCACTCAACTTCAGTGCTGATCGTTAGTAGCCGGTTGGTGATACATACAGTTACAGTTAACAAAACTTGTTCTATCACGTCTCCTTCAACAACTGCTCCATCTCCTTCACATCACGCCGCGGCTCGAAGCGCACTGAAAACGGCAAAGGATGTATATTGGCGGTGTTCGTAAATGCTAGCGTGTCGATGGGTTTTTTGTCGTCCTCTACAATCCGGAACGCCCAAAGCAGCAGCGCCGTGTTGATGAACAGAGACCTAAATTCAAGAACGTCAGTCCATAGTGTTGCCGATAACACCAAGCGCACTTGTTCGCAACATGCGATCCTGGGCATACCTATAGTGCAATGGTCAAATTGGCAGAGATAAATCAACATTCCCACTCACGCGTCTTCCAAAACCAAACTGGAATACTCGGAGGTCATCGCGAATTGCGTTGCCGTCGGGTGTTATCCAGCGCTGCGGATCGAAACGCTCTGGATCTGGAAAGACATCGGGGTCTCGGGCGATGGACCTAGGATTTTCTGAGTAACAACTCGCGCGTGGATATGTATCTACAAAATTCACCAGTGGTTGCCATACACCGTGGCTCCTTTAGGTATGATGTATCCGTTCTGAGAGATTTTCAAACTAAGTAACGGGATATCAATGTCGAATTTTGAGAGCTTACCCATATGATATCTTTCGTGGCTCGATGTGCGAAGCCTGAACAATATTAGTGTAAAGAAATCAATGCTAATAAACCCCTGCAGACCCCCTGCGCTGACGGGCCGCCTGAGACGACGGTTAATGCCACTTTAAGAACGAAACAAACGCCCATTACCAGCGAAACGTCTCCAAATAAAATGCTGTCACTTGCACCAAGTCGTGCTCATCTTGGAATGTCGGAACTGGGAACGGCGTGGGTCTTGCGAGTCACCCAGATGGCAATACGCACGTTTGTTTGACCCTACTATACTGTCCAGTTGTTCCTGGACCTTGAGCTGTGCCTCCGGAAACGCAGCTGCCGCCATTATCACGATAGAAATTGCCGAAGCGCTCTGAAATCGCATTATTTGAATACGTCTGGGACACGAAGTAACAAAACTACTCACAGTGCCGGCGCCAGCGCCAAACATAGATCCGGCCAAGTAGGCTGCTTCATCATACGTCAATCCGTATTCCTCCTGCCGCTCAAGGATCATTTTGGCGAAACAGGGTCTCGTGTCCTTGTTTGAGGCCTACTCACGTCATTGTCAGCTTCAAAGTAACCCAAGACCAGTCGAAATTCATACCATTTGGTCGCGGACGTTGTCAAGCTGAGACTTGAATAATGTGAGCTCCATCTGGTGCTGTCTGCGCAGCTCCGACAGATATCCCGGAACGTATTGGAGGAGAGGATACGCGTCGACCATGTAAGCACCCGGGACAAGTGCTGCACCAAGTCTCGTCTGGTCCTCATTGACTTCCTGCACGATAGGATCATTGGACAACGTCCGCGCGGGTCTTCCGTATGTCAAGGACAATATAACGCTCGCAGCGTATCTGGTATAGAATTCATCGAAGATCATGGGTCTCTACTTCGATCACAACATACCCCTGTGCGTGGACCATATGGTTAGCTGGATCGTTGAGCAAATCCAAGATGTGGTATTGCGCATTTATCTGCTGGATAGGCTGATATTCGGCGGCGATATTGGCTCGCAGTTGGGCGTGTAAAGCTCTATTTGAGAGTTCAATTACCAAACCCCGTTGATTCTAACAAACGTAACTTGCGAAGCTTCCGGAGACGCTCTCCGGTCCCTATGAGCAGCGTTCGCATGCCTCCCGAGAGCGTGTCTCCTGCAGCGATAGAAGACGGTCGGTCGGCAACCGAAGCTCCTTCCTTCTCCATAATCTCGACTGCGGCCTTGACAAAAATCACCGCGTGAATCTAAGTATGAGAAAGATAGATGGCTTACATTGTATCGACCAATAATGCAGATGAGCTCGCGACCCCTTCGGAAAGAGATTACTGGGCCATGTTCTTTGATCCATTCTTCAAATTCACGGTGAGCACTGGCATTACCGCAGCTTTAGCAGCAGAATTTATCGTTTGAAGCCGCAGACTCACTGTTCTTTTGGGATAGCGGTTCCCCATAACCAGTGTCCGGCAGGACCAGGAGGAAGCATTCCCCTGCTCAGTTTGGTGTTCCGGAACTGGATAATGAGCCATGTCGCGACAAGAAGCACGAGCGCTAGAAGTTGAAGGGCCGAGGTCGCAAGATAAGCCATGTATTGTGGATCCACAACGGAGTGCGCTCCTTAGGGTTTATCAAGTCAAAGCTTTCAGGCGAGGCGATCAGGTCGAAGGAGAGGTGTATTCCTGTAGAGTCCTTAAAGGCTAAAAGCGCTAAAGCTTTCAAGCGAGGCCGCGGGGATCATGTGGGGAAATTGGAAATTCTTCGCAAATCAAAATGACAAATGGGTGCTTTTTAAACTCCACTCCAAAGGCCTCCCCATATATTCGGAAGCGGCCCGTCATTCACCAAGGGCTTGCTCGAATCCAGCGGTCGACTCGGCCAGGCATTGACCAGGCCGTCCCAAAGCTCAACTTGGCTATAGCTAACATTCCCCTTCCCAACTCCATTAGTAGGAGGAAGTACGTGGAAGCTGGCGCCGATGGATGCGGCGAGCCATGGGTAGCTCCTGGTCGAGATCACCGCAACGTCGTTTGCGTAAATCTCCAAAGCCGAGTTATCTACGATGATCGTCAGGTTGAGGGACTGGATCGTCGATGTGTTCCCATGCAGGATTGGCCAGAGACGAAGCATCGCGACTTCGATTTCGGTTCCGTCTGCAGTCACGGTGAGTTAGCGGCAGCACTTCAGCAGCTTGGTGGAAGGGCACATACACGACGCAATCAAGGAGTTGTGCGTGCGGTCCGCGATGAGTGTTTCGCTTGCGGGCTGGAACTGGAAGGACCTCAATCAGCCAAGTATGGATGCACAAGAACTACTGCATGGCGTACGAGAATATCGGTCCATTCGCTGTCGCTTCCCAAGACTCGGAACCCCGCTATCGGCATGTCGCCAGGAGCGGTACTCCCGGTCCACGTCAGCGTCCCTTGATAGCATAATACCTCCCCTTCGGCTGTTTCGCAAACGGCACGACGCCCTCCGAGCCTGTGAAAGACACAGGCGCGGGACTCGAGACCACCGATTTTGCTCTGTATGCAGTGGTCACCTCTTTGACAATACGCTGGCCCAGCGTCAGCACAGATGTGCTCCCGTCCGACTCCTTGCGCGTAATCCAATTGCCCGGGGAATTCAAGCCCGGGGTGGCGGGGTCGACGTTACGGATGACTTTCAGGAATAAATCGCGGAAGAGCGTGAGGGAGCCTTGATAGGAACGTTGCGCGGCGAGAGCGAGGGTCTCGTCGTCCTCCTGAAAACAGACGGTGTTAACATGAACTCTGATGCGAAGCCGTGGCAGAAATGGACTTACATATTGCCAGCCGACGAGTACCGAACGATTTCCCGCGACGGAGAACGGCACTGTCGCGTACGCTCTTCCCCAGTCGACGGTCCCGACAGCCTCGATGTTGGCAGTAATACTACCATTAGTAGCGGCGCTATATGTGACGATCGCCCCTGAAACCGCTGTTAGCTGGTCCGTTCACGTTGTAGTAAAACCCGGCATACACAGAGGCCAGTGCCCTTCATGGCCACCGCGCCCTCCTTCCGTCCCGAAACCGATAAAGTCCACGGCGCTGGTGTCGGCCGGGTCAAGCGACTCCCCGTTTTCGTTCAATCTGTCACCGACGCCGTCTCGAAATTAATGCCAAAATTGCCACTCCATTCGGAGAACGCATTCGGCCCCGATACGCTGATGACAGGGCCCAGGTACGTCCACGCTCGCACATCCGCGTTACTGGTCTGGCGGTAGAGCAGCAGCCGCGGGCCAATGCCATGGATGCCGCTTGAGATAGTGAGGAAATGGTCGCCTGTCGCACCAGAGGAGTTGCCGGACAGACTCGAGAGCTTTGGAGAAAGGAAGATGTATGGATCGCGGAACCCAGTTAGGCTGGGCATCGGCCAATCCCCTGCACGTAATCAACGAGTGAACTTCCATTCATTCTCGAAGTAGCAGCAAGAGGACTCACAAATAATGGGATTGTTCGTTGCCCCAAACGGAAGCTTAATCCAGGAAGCACTGGGCAAAATGAGAAGCAATAAACAATAGTGACGAAAACACGCTCACCCGTCGTCTTTTGTATACGCAATATTCTGCATCTCAGCACCAACGCCTTCGTTGGTTCCTGAGCCGAGAGGAGCCGGGAACGTCCCGGTATAAATGGTAGTAGGGTACCCTTCATATCCGTTCTTCATCATCGAGCCATCGAAAACACCTCTAATGTCATAGATTTGCGACGGCCACTGCACAGAATTGATCCATGTGTCAACCGGCCATGGTACAAGAACGTACGAGTGTTTTTGGGTTTTCCCAACCGTTCACTTGGGTGAATGGCGCTCAGACAAAACACGCACAAGGATAAAGTAAGAAAACGAACTGTCTTCCCAGTAAACAAAGTCCTTCGACGTCGCGGCGCACATGGATATGTTTCCCCACTGATCCAAGCGAAACATTCAGTCTTCCGCGGCTTCAAGCACGTATATTACTTACCGTGTAGTGATTGGGGTGGCACTGGTATCCAGCATGGTACGACCCGTCGCGTCGTTGGAAGAGACCTATCACGCAAAGATATAATTTACTGTAACTCGATGCGATCGCATCTCACCCTGTGGATCGTTCATCCACCCTTCAGGCCCGATGAAGCGTGCGCGGGGGCGCCAGACGGAGAACAACGACGAGGCGGGGCAGGACGTCAGGTCTACGGGTGGCTTGGTCTGGTCGAAGCTGCAGGTCCCCGCCGCCATCAAGACTGGCGAGGCCAAAGCCGAGTAGTAGAGGACAGCTCTGAGCATCTTTGCGTGCACAGGCGTCAAGACCTGAAACCTCAGCTTTTATACCACTGCCGGAATATTATTCCGAATATACCTTGAACGCGAACGCGATCACAACTACTTGGCAACTTCTTCTTCGGAAGATCTGGAGTCGCAGCTGATCATGCAAAACACGATCATCCGACGCGATGATGAGCGTCGCGGCGGGTCTCGTGCTTGTTTCACTCGTGCACGAGCTGCGCGTAAGCCGCCGCCGGCCGAGAATTCATCCAGGTCCCTCGTGGTCCAGCGAGTAGCGATTCAAGCTGAAGAATCAACGTGCAGAAGCGGGTCTGGCAGAAAATGATGGGAGGACAGCATCGGGGATCGTCGCCCTAACGCAGTGCTCGCCCATCTCATCAAAATCCCATTTCAGCATCTCAACATCTGTCCGCTGCTAGGATTGAGCAGGTCCTGATAGCGTCGCGAACGAGAGTATATACAATCGGACTGATATATCACTGTGAATCGCAAAAAAAAGAGAGTATATACAGACCTGCATGTATTGTTTCTCCAGTCAGGTCCGGCCCTCATAGACACCCATAGCACCTCATAGCTGCCCTTCGTGTATGGGGCAACTTGAACGGATTTTCCTGATGCCCGAGTTCACGAGCACATGGCGTGGCTCCAGTTCTTGTCAGCAGGACACAGATGTTCCTGAGGTTCCTCTGTCCAGGGGAAACGTTCATGGTCTATACTTGTACACTGCGGGGGCGAAAACTTTTCCACGATGGAAAAGGGCATTGCAGAATGGCGCATTTTCCGATTCCTTTGTCCACTAAAGCCGAGACAAAGGAATCGGAAAATGTCCCATTCTCAATGGCTCTTTTCCTTTGTGGAAAAGTTCACGGCCCCGCAGTGTGTGCGTGTAGTTGCAAACGAATTTGAAGCGGCAATGGCTGAGCACTGAGCGCTGAGACCTAAGGCTCTGGTAGTTTCTGGGAGTCCGAGTCTGAGCATTAACAACGCTTCACAACGCCGAACGAAAGAGAGAAGTAATTTCACGTGATGAGAGAGATTTTCCTCCACAACGCCATTTGGTGATACCGCCTTCTGGTCGGTAGGTAGCTACACAGGAAGGTCAACTTTTTGAATCCAAGTTATTTTTGAAAGGATAAGGCAAGATGCATAAAAAACTGAACCTTGGGTGAAGAATGTGCAGAGGCTTCCAAGTGTATCCTATGTAGGTTAACCCGAGTGCAAAATAATTTAGCCCTCGGTCGTCTTGTAACTTTGCGCAATGGGACTGGGCACCGATCGAGCCATCACTGATTTCTTTGTACATGTTTGTTAATGAAGCCTCCCCGCCAAATCCCAATCTGGGAGCGCCGACCGATTTTACAGATGGCCCCGGCCCCGGCCCGCAAAACTTTAGAAGCCAAAATACTTTAAATACGAGTGCCTACAAGATGTAGTTAGGAATTTACGAGGCATGAATTCTAAGTCCTAGTGCATGCACATCCTGAGGTCGATTTTGAAGCCCAAAAAAATTCCAAACTACATCTTGTGCCCACAACTAGATAAAAAATATCCATCTCTTTATTTTGATTGCCAGCGGCCGGCAGCAGCTTGAAAACGTGCTGCAATTCGGCACGATCACAGGGGTGATGCAATGTGACACAGCGTGACATTTACTCAAAGTTGTTCGCCAAGGCCCACGGAGCGCCCTGTTTATTCCTTGTGAAGCTCCAGAGGACTTTGGTATGCTAGATGAATGTTATTTGACCATAAATCCAGGATGTGAATGCGGTTTTCGCTTTTTATTAACCAAAGTGAGGTCGGCGCAAGATAGTGTGGCTGTGCAGCTTCCCATCAGCCCATCATGATGTGGTCGCTGCCCAGTCCCATGCGCAAGATTCATAATTGGGCACGTGGGCGGTCTAGGCCATGATGCGCGGCCCCGATGCCCGCCCGTTCCCTCCTCGACACACACAGAGGCTGCTGTGAACCCATATATTCATACTACTATACATATATTCACGCTACTATACGGTACGCGGATGTACCAGTAAAGATAAACACTGATGTGTCCCATGCTAAGTCGACAACAATGTTCGTCCGGCCCCACGCACCACAAAATAGCTGAGCTATCAAAACAGTCAGACTCGCACAACGAAAGGGTGAAGTGGGTGTACGCACCAGGACACATCCTTCATCCCATCGACCCATCTCCGTCACGGCGTCCAGATGTTGATATCCTTGAGGGTCGCAACCGGAAATAAGCCAGCAAGCTCTTGGGTCTTGAAGCAGAAATATTGAAGCCTTGAGGGTAGGCTTGAATGCAGACAGCTTGAGTCTTGACATTGATGAGGGCTAGCTTGATGCCCAAGACCAGAGTTTACATAGCAGACAGAACTTGAGGATCTGAGATCGCGACTTGACAGGCCACTGTGGTGAAAGAACGTGTTGCATTTGGAGGGTCTTGAAAAATGCCAGAATTCCAAGGACGGGGACGGCACTGCGCCGCCAAGCTTGAGGGAAGATGGGAGAAGAGAGAGATGCGGACCAACCCCGCGTGATCCAAGAACAATCGCGTCATCTCACGTCACGGTGCCGACGCGCACAGGCGAAATGCAAATTGACTTGAGATACGCAGAAGCCGAACTCAGAGCGAACGCGCAGGGTAAAACAGCAGAAATTTGCGCCTGGTGTACTAATTCTGATATCCCACAGACGCAAATTGTTTTTACATCTGGGTTAAGCAAAGTTGCGCGCAGTTCATAACGCGGATCACCCGCCATTTGATTTTACAGATTTAGCCCACGCTCTTCCGAAGCTCTGGCTGTGTACTAGTAGTAAGGTACACGGCCGGCCCGAATCACGAACGCCGGTCCCAGGAATCATCCCGGCATACAAGCAAGCTTGAGTAAATATGCCTTCGCCCCTGTTCATCGCATGCCCCAGGATACAGCCCGTCCAATTAGATATTATGAACACGTACAATCTGGCCACAGACACAACTTCAAGTCCCGAGCAAACTGCAATTTAGATAGGATAGTCGTCGTCGACGTTGGAGTGGGCTCTCGAGTCTCGACTTGGGCGCAAGGCACGAGTCTCCAGCCTTGTTAGCTTAGAGGTAGGGTAGGTAAACTCGTTGTAGGGGGCTGGCACAGGGTCTGTGGATTACTGTGTTGGCCAGGGAAGAAATTGGGCACCAAAGAAAGCAAGAGATCGTTGTGCTCAGCGGATTTTTCCAACTTTTGCGCTCGGAAGAGTGTGTTTATGGTGCTCAATTATGGGACAGTCACTCGTAGGAGGGTTTGTGCAGTGATTGGGGCCGTACAGCAATTTTGAGTTCTCGATGATGGTGGTAATTAAATTCGGGAATTCCGATCCAATATTCTGCAAAACGTCACGGTCGCCGAGGTCTCCGCCCTGGATGCTCTTTCTAAAATTCTGGAGCCTCTGAGGTGCTATAGTGCCCTTATACATACAGCGAACACCACGAATTACCGTACAGTACTGTTTGAAAATCGTTTTCCGAATAGTATACCTCCAGATTCAATATTGGACTCCTCCTTCTCCATCGGAGTCAAATTACACGGGCTCCGAGTCGGTCACCTATACAAGATCTCCAAAGAACACGAACGCCGTTACAGGCCGTACCTAAAGTGATTAGAATCCGAGTTTACATACAACATCGTCGACGTCGGGACTCGGGATTTTATTCGAACACCGTTCCCCGGACTCAGCGTACATATCGAGCTAGGTGCCCTGCTATGGGTGGCGTTGCTTATCACTGTCAGGACGGGATTTTAATTTGATTTACTTTGAAGGGTCGGTCTCGATCTCGGCCCACGGTGGCGTCGACCTCAGGCTCGCTCGGTGGGCGGCACAGCCCAGGATAGGATAGGATTTGTGGTTGCAGAAATCCAGAGACGGAACGGAGGAGGAGGAAATAAATCTTCGAGGTGTTTCATCCTGCAGGCGGATAGGATAGTTGCCGAATGCAGCGAAGGAATTGGACCCGAAAAGCTGGAGGACCCAGGGCTCGGGATTTTAATTTGAACTTGGGTCTCGGTCTCGATTTCGGCCCACCGTGACGGTGGCGTCGACGTCCACCTCAGGCTCGCTCGCTCGGTAGGCCGCACAGCCTAGGATAGGATAGGATTTGTGGTTGCGGTCGAATTCAAAGAACAAATTGAAGGGGAGAGATTACTGAGAAGGAGGTTCGGCCTGCAGGCGGATAGGATCGGGCGGATAGTCGCCGAATGCAGGAGGAACTGGACCCGAAAACCCAAAGACCTCAGGCAGTTAGTGTCAAACGTTTACGGCCTCCATTCCATTTCTATTTCCTTCCTTCCCGCATTCGCATTATTAAGACATGGCGGTACAGCATTTATCGGAGACTTGAAACCAGATCGGTACCTGGAATATAAGACAAGGCACCGCAAACCCTCCTCCTCCTCTGTCCGCACGAGTCGAATTTACACACCATGGCGACCATCCTCGGCGTCACAGGCAAGCAGTTCCTGCCCACCAGCAAGGACTACGCCGACTGGCAGTACCAATACGCCACCACCACACACGGGATCGACCACGGCATGCACCCCGGCCTCATCGTGCAGCCCAGCGGCAAAGACGACATCAAGAAAGTCATCCATACGCGCGCGCCGCCAAGAAAGCCATCGCGATCCGCAGCGGGGGGCACCAGTACAGCGGCGCCTCCTCCACGGGGCCACACAACATCCAGCTCGACCTGCGGAGCACCTTCCAGTCCCCGCCCGACCTCGTGTATTTCGAGAACGGCGGGAAGAGCTACGTGCGCGCGAGCGTGAGCCATAGCCTGGGCGCGTTCAACCAGTTCCTGGGGCAGCACAAGGTGTTCGTGCCGCACGGGCAGTGCGTCGAGGTGCATGTGGGCGGGCATGTCCAGACGGGCGGGTACGGCCAGCTGGGGCGGAGTTTCGGGCTGTTCGGGGACCACGTCGTGTCGCTCGAGATTATCGACCATGCCGGGCAGGAGAAGGAGATAACGCGCGCGGCGGACCCGGAGATGTTCTTCGCGTGGCTGGGCGGGAGCCCGGGGAACCTCGGGGTGCTGACGCACTTTACGATCGAGGTGCACCGCGACAGCGACTACGTCGGCTCCATGGGCCTGCGCGCGGTGCACCTGTACGACACGAAGACGCTGAAGCGGCTCCTGACGCAGCTGGCGGAGATGAACGACGACCCGGACTTTCCGCGGAACTACGACCTGTGTATTAGCGTGCTCAGCGCGTCGTTCGACATCCTGGCCTGATGGGGGGCTGGACGACAAGATGCGGGAGGAGCACCCGGAGATCTTCGGCGAGGACGGCGTGCCGCTGTGGCCGCGCTCGATTATCGTGTACGCGCAGTGGGTGCCGTTCTCCAAGGACGACAAGCCGGATATGGCGTGGTTCGAGCGCCTGAGGGGCGACGCGTGGTTCGAGGGCGGTGTACAGGCTAAGCCCATGTCGGAGCTGACGGCCGAGTGGCTTTTCCGGAACACGCGCGAGTTTGACTTGCCGTATGTTAAGCGGACGTACTTGACCAAGTCGACTACGCTGTCCAAGGACGGGTGGGTGGACTGGGTTGTTGGTCGGATGAACGAGATTGTGGAGCCGGCATTTAACGGGCAGTGGCTGTCGGCGCAGCTGCAGTGCTACGGCGGCAGGAACTCGATGTTCACGCGAAACGCGGACAACGGTACCTCGTACAGTGTAAGTGATCATTAATATAGTATCGTCGAAGTCCTCACCTGATCGTCCTTCCAGTGGCGCGACTCGACACTGTGCATGACAATCGACAACTTCCACAAGCCAGACAAGCTGGCCGCTGCGGAGGCCTGGCAGGCCGTCAACGACGAGGAGGGCATCGGTGCTAGCGGGCGCTACAGCAAGCAGGACCGGCGGGTGCTCTGGGGATCGTACGGGTCGTTCGACCTGGACTCGGTCTGGAACACGTACTACGAGGACAGGCCCAAGTACGAGAGGCTGATGAAGGCCGGAGGCTGGCGGATCCGGAGGGAACTTTACACCAACCTTTCTGTGTGAAGCGGGCCGAGAAGAAGTGGTGGCGAGGACCTTAGCTGTTGTATCTCTACCTACTTTATTATTCCATTAATATTGTCCTGCTCAAAAGGTGTATGCTGGAGGTGCAGCGATTGTGGATGGCAAGAAGAAGCGTGAGATGTGTAACTCGACGCGACGGACGACTTGGGGGAGATTCTAGATGAATAGTGCATAGCAGCCGGCGCAAGATTCCACATTGGAAAAACGGAGATGAAACCGATTGGGAAAATCGACCAGACAGACCGGGCACGAGTGACCATATTTGTTAACGGCTTGCAAGGGACCCGAATGCCAGACCACATCAGAATAGCCGCTGAGGGCGAACCGATACGCACGCTGGAAGCGTGGGTCAGAAACAAGGTCGACCAAGTCAGAAGGAACGCACATTTGATAGATACCGCGCTCGACCAATGGGAACTGGGGCATCCGTCCATGGAGGGAAGTAGACTCATCGTTATGATAATTGCAGGGGGCACGACCCAGTACGAGTATTCCGTATCTTCTCCAACGGCTACGCGAACGCCACCTGCGCCGCCTCAGATACGAGATTTGCTGTCAGTGGAAGTATACACAGAAGGTATTGATCTTGTGGAGAACTGCAACTAAGAGACTTGGGCTTGAAATCATTCGAGCCAGAGAGCGAATTCGCGGGTCGTCCAGACCTAGAATAGAGTAGATGGATTCGTTTGTTTTTGTCATAGTAGGCCTGGTCTTAGAGTTACACATTCGTCGGAGAAGAAACCCAAATCGCCCGTCAGCGGCGCCGTCGAATTCGTAAACTCCACCAAGGTCGTCTACATCTACTTGAAGCAGAGAACGGCCTGCACCTGCCAGTGGAACGCCGCATTTCGTCCACGTTTTAGGCACTTGGCTGTCGGGCAAAATTCCACCTTTCACTTCTAGTCGTGAGCCACGTAGACGGCGATTTCAGGGCCGAGCGACTTGGAACAGCTCCTTGGAGAACGTCTTTTTCGTACAGCTCAAGATGCCAGGCACAGAGGGCCCGAACCTGCCGGGGATGCGAATAGCAGAGGAAGCAGCACCGCGGCCCAAGTGATATGTGTATTTCTTCTTCTTCGCTCATCGACGGGTCTCAAGCTTGGACCTTGCCATGGCGCCGTGGATGTGTGTGAAGAGGGTTGGCAGTGATCAACAATCACACGTGGTGGATCTTTGGACTGATTCCGTCAAAATAGTTGTTACCCATTGCCAGCAAGGACTAGCCGCCGCCGCCATGGCGCTCCCGCGACGCACTTTGCATGACAAGGTACTGTCCATTCATGTCTTTTTCCTTACTCACCATATACAGACGAGCTACAACATTCACCCAACTCCCAAACGCATCACCTCGCCTTCGCCATCGCTTTCGCCGTCCAACTCCAACTCGGCGGGGTCGGCCCCGGAACCCATAACACCGCCGTCGCAGCCGCGCGGACGCGTGCGCAAGCTGTATCCAGAAGGCGTCGGGCGCGTGCCACTGCACAGGCGCGGCACGTCCAAGACCTACGAGCGGCTCGAGGATCTGTTGCGCGAGGCCGGGTACAAGGAAACACGCATATTCACCCCAGAGACCGAGCGCACTGTGCCGCACGACGAGGCGAAGAGTCCGATCGGCGCCGCGTTTGCTGGTTTCCTCTCCAACTTTGTCCCGAGCCGGTCGAAGCACGACGATGAGGAGTACTCCCCGCCGTTGTCGTCCCAGCACCAGCCGTCCGCCATCCCAAGAACCAGCAACCCCAGTCAGAGGGCCGACCCGAGCAACCCTCTGTCGCCCAGTCGCAGTGCCGTCGACTTGCAGCGCCAGCGCGTCGACTCGCTCGTCGCCCCACTACCCTCGGACAACCCACCCCTCCACCACCCCGGACCCGTGAACCGCTACTACCAACACCACCCGTCCTCGTCCCGCATCGCGTCCCCTCCTCCTCCCCCACACCATCCAACCCCCACCCGCGCCTCCACCTACCTCCGCCACATGACCTCCTTCGACCGGCCCCAAAGCACCCCGCCAACGACGTACACCCGCGTGACGGACGACGCCGAGGAAGAGTCCCTCCTCAGCCCCACGCTGCCCCCGCGCCTGCCGACGGGCTGGATGGACAACGTCAAGCGCGCGCGGGAGTACTTCGCGCCCCCCGCCCCCACGGTGAAGCTCGCCCGCAGCGTCTCCGCCTCCGCCAAGACCCCGCGCGGGCGCCTGCGCGACCGCACCAATGCGACCCCCGCGCCGGCCCCGCAGCTAATGACGAGCCTCGGCACGACGCGCGCGCGGCGCAGCGAGAGCCAGGTGAGCGCTGGCCGCGTCGTGTGCCGCAGCCGTGGGTCGTCGCCCGTCCGCAAGGGCAAGGCCCCCGCGCGTACGGCGGACCTGGAGTTGCGCGGGCAGCTCGAGCTCCCTGGGCCGGACGAGCTGGACTTTGCGCGCTCGCGGTTCCTCAGCGGGTGGGGCACGGGCTCGGGCTCGGGGGCGCAACTGCTTTTGTCGCCGCCGCGGGGGAGCGTCGACTCGGCGGCGGAGAGCGACGTGAGCTCGGAGGGCGAGGAGGAGCTGACGCTCGAGCGCATGCTCGTGCCGTCGCGGCATGCGGGTTCGGGGGCGGCGGCGATGGAGCGCAGCCGGAGCGTGCGCAGTTTGAGGCGGTGTTTGGAGCTTGATGGCGGGCGGGGGGAGGTCCCGCCCGTGCCGCCGCTCGACGCGAACAAGCGGTGGAGTCTAAGCCTAAGCTGGGGCCGCGCGCGGCCGCAGGAGGATGGTGCGGATGCGGGGAGTGGAGGGGGCGGGGTAAGGCAGCGCCAGAGGCCGGTGTTGCCCTCGTGGGGGAGTTAGTGTTGCCTTCGTGGGGGTGTTAGAGTTGCCTTCCTGGGGACGTAGAGCTTCCCTCCCGTGGCCTCCCGCCGTGTTTTTCGTTTCTTTGGGTCATCAGCATCAGCATCCGTCCACCACCAAACCAATGCAATCTCTTATTTCGTCAATCCAACCATGCATGCATCATCTCCTCACTCTCACTCTCCCTCTACTATGGAACCACCCACACACTCCCTAATACACCCGCGCCCCGGCCCTACGATACGTTATTGCAGTAGCTTACCCTCGCCCAGACAAGTCGCGATCGAATACTAGCAAATGCACGGTCCGGTCGGCGGTTTAATATTCGAGTCACCGCACCCGCGCGCTCGCACCAAATTCAACTTTGAAACAACAACTTGTAGCTAGCTAAATACGACCTGCGCCCGCCCGCACACGGTTTGCGTTACGTTACAAATACAATAACCCACCCATGTATCACAGTATTCATTCGGTAGACAAAGATAAAGATGGAGATGGAGATGAAGATTGAGATGAAGACGATGGAAGAATGCTCGTCAACCACTGCGAAAGGATGGCTCGTATCAAGTAAATTCACTCGTATCAAGTACCTGAATTCAAGCACCATACAGGATTCTGGAAATGTATCGTCCAAGCCACGGACAAGCGAGGTGCGTCCATATGTTACACCATTATTATTACTACAATAATTTAGACTATTGCAATTCCGCAGACCCGACCTCATTCGCGATACGCACGGCCTCCTCCCACGCCCCCGGATCCACCGTCTGCGCCCCCGCTCTGACCCACGCGTCGGCGAGCCACGCCCCCGGCCCCATCGTCTTCCACGGCCGGTGCTGGGCAGTACTCGGGTTCCACCACCGCGCCCCAACATGCCGCCCAAGGAAGAACTCCGTAGCTATCGCGGCGCCACACGATTCGGCCAATAGCATCTTGTCCAGCCCGTTTCCGCGCACCCACTTCTCCAGCGGGATCGGGTTCGTCCACCCGAAGTACTTTGCGATGCTGGCCGCGCGCCGGGCGTCGCGGTCGCGGTAACGGAGACACGCGAGGAGCTTGCGTTCGTCTTCGAGCGAGGAGAGGGGGATGCCGGTTGCGGCTTTGCGCGCGAGGGCGTTGACGTTGACGTCGATGCTGACGTTGGCGTGGACAACTTGGTTGTATGCCGTCGCGAGGGTGAGGAGGGATGTTTTCTCGTCTGGGGATAGAGGGATGAAGTTGCTACTCGCGCGGCCTTCGACTGCCCCAGCGGCCGTCTTGCCGCTGTCAACCGGAACCGATGAGGCGACCAGGTGCAAGCGGGGGAGGTATTCCGCTGTAAAAGGTCGGGTGGGGAGCTGACAGGGAGTGTCTGATGTGGGGACGACAACAAAGTTGGCGTCATTATAGACGCCCCCAACCTTCTCTCGGAACGCTTCCATCCAGAGATGGGTATCATGGGTGGACCGTCTTGGCACGGTGGGTCGGGCATTTTGGTCGTGCATGTTGGCGCTGATGGGTAGATCCCAGACCGTGTCGTCAGTTCTCCAGTCGTGGTCTGGAGGGTGCTGTTTTCTGACAGGATGCGGGGCAGTTAGGCCGTGAGCGTTCGCGCGTTCTGCGAGTATAGCATAGGTGAAGATGCTGCCTCGCATCTCCCCCGACGCCGAGGTTGACATGGCGGCGGAGGTCTGAGACTCTCCGGCGGCGGCGAAGAGTGTCCACTGCTTGCTTGCCCACGAGCCCGAGTAGCAGGCTACGGATAAAACGAAGAGTCGATCACTCGGAACATTGACTCCTTCGAGCGATATCAGAACGTCTTCCTTGAGCAATGCGTGATGATGTCCTGGGCGACCTAAGATGATGTCCCCGGTGTCCTCTTCTCCGTGTCCACAGAGCACGATGACGATGGTGTCGTGCGCCTGTGCTTGCGCAGCTACTTGAAAAACACTCTGTAGAAAACGGGTTTTCAAGACAGGAAGTTCGACTTTGGTGAGGGGTGTCGGAGGGGGTAGTTCCAGCCGCTGTGCGTGGGGGTCGCCGATAATGGGCTTCCAGTCAGGGAAGTCCCAATCTACCGCCGTGAGCCACACAGCAGTGTCTGCTTCAGAGAACAAGTCACGGAAGACCGCAAAGTCGGCCGCGATCCAGCGGTCTTCGTCGGCCGCCAATTCCGTGGTCGCGAGAAGCCCTATGACGTGAACCTTTGGAGGAGAGGCTTTGGTATTGTGTTAGTACCGAGGGAACAAGTCTGAAATTTGGATTACTCTTCATGATGCGCGCAACATTCACGATGAAGCGGATCGTCTGCGCCGCTAGCGTCAGGACGACCCGAAACACGAGGGAGGCCAAGTACTGGATCATTTCGAAACCGCCTAGTACGTAACAGGATAACCGGTGAAGGTGGTTGTAGAATGAAGGAAGGCCTGAAATGAGTGGGCACTGCCACTGCGTTGGAAATGGGACCCCTGTCTGACTATCCAAGTCAAGTAAGAATCTTACTTGGTCGGGCGGGGTTGAAAGAGCGTGGTCCCCGCCAACCTTCAACAATAGTGTGGCATCTTTGAGAGACGACTTGGTCGTATTTCCGAATGATCCGTTATTACGGTGACGGAGAAGTACTAGATACTGTAGCATTTCGACCGAGTGTTCAGGCCATGTTACTGTACCGTTTCGACCGAGTGTTCAGGTGACGCGTGACGCGGGCCTCTGAACTGAACACTTGAGGTACTGGTGACGCGTGACACTGGGATTTCGGGCCAAAAAATGCGAAAATTTCTCGTCCGGCGGATGCCGGATTACCATATATAGTAATTTTCTCATGATTGCCGAGAAATGAACACCTAAAAAAATGAACACTTGAGGTGACGCGTGACACCCCATGAACACTTGGTCGAAATGCTACAGTAGTACGCGTTACGCAAGGTGTTCATTTTCTCAAGTGTTCATTCCTCGGCAATCATGGGGAAATTACCATAAAAGGTAGTCCGGCACATGCCGGACCCGACATTTTGCCATTTTTTGGCCTATTTGAGCCTCAAAATCTGAATGTTACCATTACAAATGTCACAAGTGTTCAGTTCAGAGGCCCTTGTTACGTGTTACGTGAACACTCGGTCGAAATGGTACAGTAGTACTACTTTCAATGCCATCTTGTTCCACATAAGAATCTTACTTGACTTTAGTGTTGCCGCGAGGTCGAGGCCCTCGGAGGTGAGGTGAGGTGACCTCACCTCGGTGCCATTACCATATTTGGCACCTCAAGGTCACATCACCTCGGCACACCTCAAGGCACCTCGAGGCCGTTGCCGCCGTTTCAGGACATTTCCATAACAAGACGGTGTGACTGCCGGAGTGACTGTCGTGTCACGCCTGCTCCCGCTCACCATCCTCAACACTGTCTGCCTCTACCACCATCTCCTTACAACTCTGTCTTCTGTTTGGTGCATCAGATCCGAAGTACACATATACTCAGGTAAATTACCTAGTATGATAGAAAAAACTCAGCAACTGCACAGGAGGTTGCAAGGAAGTTGGATTTGGGATGCGTATTGCACGTACAATACTCGGGAAGTACAGGTATACCTGTAATATGCAAATAGGCTCCGGAATGTGCGAAAGTACCTTGGAATGCCAATTTTGAGCTCCCCGACTTGAGTCACAATAGTAATCTCAATGTTTACTGTGTATTATGGCTCAATAATGTATAAAACACTTGCTTTTAAATTGCACTGATGTTCTAGATGGTACGCATATACTGCTGAACCCTTTCCAGGCACTTGTAGCCAGCAGGACAGCCCAGAGAGAATAAAACGAGCAGCCAGGGGACCGTGGGACACTCATCTTCCTTTTATGGGTATGACCTCAGAGGTACCTCAAGGCACCTCAAGGTTGATGGCGGGTCACCTTGAGGTGCCTCAACCTCACCTCGCGGCAACACTACTTGACTTGGATAGTTCAAGTGACGATCAGTGGCTGTGTTGTGACAGATAAGCCGGTTTTCACATCAAACATCCGATTTCTATGGAACGAGGGAGAAAATAAAAAATCCATCCCGTTAATCGCTTTATATTGAGTGTGTCTTAATATTCACAACTTTTCAGAGAAATCGGGCTTGAAATGATCGAGTTAATAGCTTTTTGGTGTAGATCTCGATTTGCGTTTAGTACAACTCATGTATCACAATATGTTGACAATATGTTTGCAATATGTCATTCAGTGGACAGACAAAGATAAAGATAAAGATGAAGACGAGGGAGGAGATTTTTGAAATTGCTCATCAACCACTGCGAAAGGATGGCTCGTATCAAGTAAATTCAAGCACCATACAGGATTCTGGGAATGTATCGTCCAAGCCACAGACAAGCGAGGTGCTTGCATATGTTACACCATTAGACTGTTACAATTCCGCCGACCCGACCTCCTCGTTCGCAATACGCACGAGCCGCGGGTCGTCACCCGTGCAGCGCGGCAAGGGCAGGGCGGACCTCGATCTGCGTGGGGAGCTCAAGATCCCTGGCCTGGACGAGTTCGCGCGCGCGCGGTTCCTCAGCGGGTGGGGCACTGATCTGAGCGCGCATCATCAGCTACTATTGTCCCCTCCGCGCGTGCGTGACGACTCGGAGAGCGACGTCAGCTCAGAGGGCGAGGAAGGCGAGGAGGAGCTGACCCTCGCGCGGATACTCATGCTGTCGCGCCACAAATATTTGTTGGATCCTGGCGGCCCACCTCCAGGATCCAACAAATATGTATTATCACTCGTAATGTTGCAACAAAGATTTGGCATTGTTAAATGCCTGCATGACTATCTCTCGCTGCTCGCTACTTCGTGGCTGGATCTTACACTCGAACGGGTACGGCATGACGATGAATGCCTGCAGGACTCATCAGAAGTGCAATACAAACACTGTTAACAACTTGCGCTGTCATAAAAGTCAAGCTCTCGCCCAATCGGCCGCTTCGTCTTTGGATCTATAGCATATGAGAACGAGAACGCCCAAATAAGCCTCATTGTTGTGAGCTGCATCGTGACTCGCGCAGCGTATTGCCCGGGGCATATCCTCTGCGTCCGTCAACGGCTGGGCAAACGAATCAAATATGAAGTGCACCCTCCCCGCCCTGAACGAGAAATTGTCGCGGAAGTCAGTGTCCATCCCCGGGCGCGTTCCGTGCGTAGACTGCATGAAGCGCTCCGGGTTAAACACCTCTGGCTCCTCGAAGATATCCGGATCGTGGAATATCGAATCTGGCTCGAATAAGTACACGCGGATAAATGGATACATGCGAAGAAAGAAGGGATGAACACATATTTAAGATAACGATTGTGTCCTTCGGCACGACAAAATTTTTGTACTGCGATCACCCGTCAGGGAATTCGTGCAACTAATTATAAAGAGTTGGACTTGCGCGAATCTCCTCAGTTGTGAAATGCGGGATGCCAGTCGGAAACGCCGGTCGAATGCAGACGACTTCCTTGATGAGGGCCTCGATGAATGGCATGTGGTGAAGTCCACCAGCTCCGGAAGCCGCGCGTCCCAACGACCGCTTCAATCTCCCGCCGCGCGCCTCCTGGTGTTCGGGGTATACCGCAAAATGAGGATGAGGGAGAGCAGATACGCGGCACCCGTATCGGAACCGGCCTCCACGAGCGGCAAGCCAGTGTACCTGTCTCAAACATGTGTACACTGCGCGTGTATTCATGAGTGAAAGACTCACGAGAACGCATCGTATTCCTCCTGCGAAAGGCCCATCTTCAAGATTGCGCTCATGAAAGACTCGCCCTCGGCAGGCGTACTATCACCGCCATGGGAGGTTGAACGCACTTCGGCGGCTCTGGAGTGCTCTAAGTGGAAGGCAGCCATTTCGCATTTACTGCGTCGACACGTGGCGTGCCACGGGCCCACCGTTCTGGCAGGTATTTGAGAACCGGAACCAGGTCAATGGGCGGATAAGCACCAGGAAGGAGTATGTGCATAAAACGGTGGATCATCTGGCTTTCCATTACGCATCGAGTTTTCCTCAAGCAAAAGACACACTTGATAGAACCCCTGCATCTTCGGCGAATCGGAGGAAGATATTCTTTGTCCGTAAGCGGTGATCTTCTTGTAGTCAGTGGCATTTTCGGTCAATGTAGGGCGAGCATTTACCATGGCGATGGAATGCGCGTATCAATGAATAGAATTATAAAAGTTCTTATTCGGCCTTCAATCCATTGTGCAGAGCCTGGACAAGAAGACAAACCTCCGGTCGTGTGATCAGCTCGTACAGCAGCTGGGTGCTCTCCGCCGTTTGAATGGGCACCGGTGCAATGTGTTCGCAGGAGAGAAGAATCGTGCAACTGTCTTTCTCAGATTCCGCAGGAGTGTCGCTGGTCGGATGTTTGATTAGAATCGAGGAGATGAATCGAGCAGTACATACTGTCCGTCGCAAGCAAGATATGATACCCACCAGCAGCTAGTTCGCCCAAGTAGTTCGGTGGTCGCGAGCTGGCAGTCCAGGAAGTCTTGTCGACTACCTCTTTGATGGCCGTCGGACTGGAAAGAACAACCATTGACCGAGGCCCCATCTTGATCTGCGACGAATAATATGAGCCTGAAGTTGTGATAAACTTGAATGGTAAACATACTGAAAAGATGTCTCCGTATTTCCTCGACCATTCCATGAACCTGCACCGATGAAACTCGATGTTTGCTCGGGTACCGAGGGTTTCAAGATACAAACTATAAATGCTGTTGCCTAGAATCAGGCAGGAGATGGAGATTCCCTAAAAGCGGGACCGTTGGCGGGCCTTCAGGAGGAGTGAGTCGTGTTTCCGAGTGGCCCACAAATCAGGGCAGAACTCATAGCAAACCTGGTGGCAGCCCTCGTTCCCTTCTTCCAACGCTGAGCAAGTGTATAAAACACGCAACACCCACAAAGATGAGCAGAGTAGAGATCATGCAGGTAGACGAGACAATAAGAATCTTAGATGCACACCTCATCTTCGCTTTTACAGCACTTTGCGGAACATAAGGCGCGGGCCGATTTTTCGTGTTTTGGGCAGTTTTGACCAGAACACACACCCCGGCTTCAATTTCGATCAGATTACTTTGGGGGTAGGTGCGTTGTAATCACATTGAAAATCCGCAGGGGACCATATGCCGGTTTTTTTTATGTGATCACCTACTGTAAATTTCCTCAAAATATCATAGTTTTCAGTTGAACACCTGTAGCACAATGAGTACTGGTCCAATTGACCTAGCTTTTGGATATACTATGTATCTAAACTATGTCTAGAGAATGGCGCATGTATATAGGCAATATTCTAGCTGAACATGGTTTGGTGCCCATTCTAGCTGGGGTCATATTCATGTCCCTGGATAAGTAGAATTCCGTATGGGATTTTGTCTATACCTATATTTGTAGACCTCGTGATCCCCTAGTGATAGTTTAGATACATGACATATCCACAAACTAGGTCAATCGGACCAGTATTCATTGTGCTACAGGTGTTCAACTGAAAACTATGATATTTTGAGGAAATTTACAGTAGGTGATCACATCAAAAAAACCGGCATATGGTCCCCTGCAGATGTTCAATGCGATTCCAACGCACCTACCCCCAAGGTAATCCGATCAAAATTGAAGCCGGGGCGTGTGTTCTGGTCAAAACTGCCCAAAACACGAAAAATCAGCCCGCGCCTTATGTTCCGCAAAGTGCTGTAATCAAGAGGTGCGAGTTGTGTATGGCACTGAAGCCTGATAGTGTCGTTTGGCGTTCATATCGCAGTGTGCGACGGAAATTATGTTTCCCTTAGAATCCTATGAATAGTTGATATTCAAAAGAATGTCTAAGTTCGAATTATGATCCAAGGAATTTGTCTTTTCGAGGATTCAAAGAGGTAGTGACTTAAATGAGAAATTTGCTTATAATCAACAAATCAGAGAGTCTGTCGCGGTTTCTGTAACTGTTGTGAGGACTTCAAAGATTTCGTCGTTAACAAGATAATAGGCGGTTCTTATTATTGACAGAAAGTCCAGCAAGTGCACAATGAAGCGTAGAAAAGCAATTTGTTATTCTCTTAGTAATTTGTTACAAGGGGAAAATTAATTTGTTTTTAAATTTTATCTGCTCCTTTTATAGAGTCTGTTATGAGTCATGTACTTAACGAGTCACGAAATCATGAGTCATAATTTATGACTCATCTGCACGTGCCTGCACGTGATGAAGTCCGACTAACTCTGATCGGCCGATCCACTATTTCTTCGCACTTGTATACAATTTCTTTCTCTCCAATTTTTATTGTTGTTAGCACTTTCTTGGCAAACATTTTTCCTGTAGGACATCTGCGGCGAACAGAATAAATTGGCTGTCCTCAGTCACTCAGTGCAACAACAATAATCTTGTCACATATTCGTAGGATCTTTCGGCTTTGTACAAGGAGTGGCGTATTTATCTGACTACGCGTAACGAGATTGTCCAAAAAAAAATGTCCTCGTTAGATATCGTCTGTAATTATGCAAGGGAAATGGAAGAGAATGTTACTTTTGAACCGATTTGAAATCGAATAGAGAACGAATTTTCTGCAGCGACCTTCGGATGGTGACGCCGACCGTCGTGGGAGCATAATACTGCGCTTCTACCTTCAACCACGTCTCCCGGCGGGTCTTCTCATTCTGGATTATGAGGTAGACCCACTCCTCAAGTTGTTTCCTAACACCCGCTCGCCATTGATGACGACGTTCGACTCTGTCGGTAATTCTCCAGTCCCCCCGTATCAATTCATAGCAATCAAGGAGGTCCCCTGGGTGCAGGAGACAATGTGTTGGGCCTTTGAGCGAGTGGACATCTTCATTGTGTTCGTGCCAGATGAACTCTGGAAAACGGACAGGTATAATGGGGTGTGGATTCTTCTTGTGGAAGACTTTGACGGCCTCCTCCCGCTCCCTCCACTCAGCGAGCTTTATCATCATCCACTGAGTGTCCTGGTCCTCGTCGAGGTCGGGAGGTCGTTGGTACGCATAGAGAATCGGTTCCGGGTGATACTCAACGGGTTGATAGGCAATGATATGTTGTCGAGTGCGAAGCGGAGGGGGTCGGACTAGGTCGGGTGACGAATGAGAAGCTCCTGAGGTTACTCCCGATTTGCCAGTGTATTGCACATCGCGTTCACTGGAAGCGAGAGACCAGGTTGACCGTGCAGCGTCAGACGCGAAATTTATGGATAGTGATGAAGATGGAGAGTCCAGATAAAGCGATTCCCCTTGAAGGGGGTCCGGAGGCAAGAACTCGATGAGATGGGAGGCATTATGAACATTTATGTTTACACGTCGGGCATGTTGCTCCTCTACGGAGTAGTGATGCTGTTCATGAATAGTTTGTTATGACGGTCATGAGAGAAGATTATTTGTTAAAAACGCACGTCTGAACTTCGCGATGTAGGTGGATGGTAGTCGATAAGAGTGCGTGACCTCTCGACCAAGCTCTGATTGGGAAAATATGTGTTCATAGATTCAAAAGACGAACGAGAGTGTTTAGCAGCAGAGAAAAAAAGAAAGAGAAACGAGAGAGTCTCCGTGAACCACTCGCCTTTTATCATTCCTGAGCATTCTTGATGAATTATGCTTGAGTATAATTTTTCTGCATAAAACATGCCGGCAACATTCCCTGAAGTTTCCTTATTGCGACTACCCTGTTCGTGTAAGATTTTCTGTTTTTAGTCCTCCTCTAATTCAAACAGATCGTCGCCTTCTTCTGCTTCCGAATCATCTTCGTCGTCTTCGATTTCATTTTCTCTCATAAACCAATGATTCCTGGTGATGTACGGAAGTAATCGAAATGCCGCCGTTGGATTTCGACGAAACAAAGTTCTGTCAAGTTCTCTCAAGATGTATGCGCCTCCCAAGTTTTTCCGCTCAACTTCGTACGGCCCAAAATACTTATCATCTGTCTTTTTGGATGATCCCACTTCCATTTCGACTCCAACATTCCTTACTAGTACGAGGTCTCCTTTTGAATATTCTTTATACTGAAGTTTCTTCAAAAAGCGACGTTCAAACTGTTGTTTCAAACGAAAATGTGCCTTCTTCAAGGTCTCCGTTGCTCGTTTGATATCTCGTTCGTGCTTTGACAACTGCCTAATTCGTAGGACTAATAAGTCAGTTGTAGTCATTCCTGGTTTGAATCCGTTAACCATAAATGTAGCTTCCACGAGGTCAAATGGCAGCACGGGGTCGGTACTGTAAAGCGGTTGATAAGGTGAGAATCCAGTCACCCTGCTCACCGTTACTCGATCTGCAAGTAAAGCTGCAGCAAGCTTTTCTGGCCATATTTCGATCTTTCCTCCACACGCCTTGGTCAATGCCTCTCTCAACGTGAAATGCCCTTGTTCTACAACCCCATTGGCATGTTTATTATATGGCGAAATTCGAATATGTGGTACAGTTGCGGACACACAAAGCCCGCAAATGATCTGTAGCCTGATCTAGAATTATTTTGGGCCCAAATTTATGTTCACTAGAACCGGATTTGCTCAAAGAGCTCAAAAAACCACCTCCGAAGTTTTTCCCACGAGAAATGCCCGGCGGCCAAATTTTTGGCCCGGAACCAATTTTCAGATTTGTGATTTGAGGTGATTGGCAAAAATCAGATTTTTTGTGCACAGCCACATTACATAAATTACATCATGCATCAGCCACGGCTTCAATCGCGTCCAATGCCCCACTTGAGATTGAGCGGTGCTGCTTTTTTGGCCTCACTGCCCATTCTGCTGCCTTACCTGTAAGTCCCTTTCTATAAGCACTCATAAACCTCCATGATCTGTTGATGAATCGTCGAATAACTTCAACTGGACAAGCATCCAGGTATTTCAATGCCAAATCCTTTGATGCGGCAAAGGTGGTCTTGGGGATTTGCCGGTAGCGATACTTGCACCATCCCCAGTACTGTGTGAATTAATCAATTTCAAGTGAAGTATGGATATGTAGAAAATCACTTGCCATTTCAATAGGGTTCAATTCACAGTGAAATTTGGGAAGAAAAATACATTCATGGTCTGCTTGAGTGATCACCTCCTCAAGTAGAGAGGGCTGGTTAAGAAAATCATCTTGTTGACTCAAGAGCCGGGCCATGCAACACCCAGTGTTTTCAATAGGGCAAACAGGGGAACATTTGGCTTTGAGCTTGGAGACATTGAATCCTCGTTCCACTAAGACATCCTGCAATCCCTTAGCTTCTCCATTGCTAGTGGTCATCTTCTGAACTTTGCCTCTCTGTGCAAGTGATGGATTCGACTCTGGAATGATTGTATCATGTTGTTTGCGCTGTTTTCCTCCATTTGATTTATTCATATCAAAGGCACGAAGTGCATCAGAAGCCAGTGAAGCATGGGCTGAGGACTGATCAAAAATGAAAAGAGCAGTCACCCCAGGATGAACCTTATTATGGATAGCAATTGCCTTTCGAATCTGTTTCATCAGCTGCTCTGTGTCCCACCAAGCATCACCCTTTGAGCCTGGATAAATGATTTCACGAGCATCGCTAATGATATCTCCATTCTTGTTTCGTTCAACCAGCCGGCCAGTGCCTTCTGTGATGAAATCAGAGACATGAATCAAGCGACCTCGACTTTTCTTTTGTAAAATTGTCTGTCCTTCTGCAAGCCATGCAGACCACATATAATCAAGAGCATGAAAACAACATTCATCATGGAAATAGGCAATAACTTTCTTGACTCCGGATGGGAGTTGTGGTTCAACTGGCTCCAAGACTGTAACTGGTTTGCCTCCTGGTTCAGTGGCTGGCAGAACCTTGGCCTCGTATTTTGTCATGCGGGCTTCAAACTCTGCCATCTTTGGCAAGAACACATCAGTGTGATACTTGACAACATCTTCCCGTTCATGGCCATCCATGTAGACACCTTTCTTGATCAGAGTTCGGCGATATCCAAGTCTTATGAGCCAGCGTCGAGCAGTACGCTCACTTATTGGTTGCTTTGGTGATATTCCCAAAGAGGACAGAATTTCTGTATTCACAGCTTCACGGAATTTGGCTGGAGTCAAAGAACCCGCTTTTTGTACTCTTAGCCATGCAAGGCAAGCAGTTTGTACAGATTCATCATTGAGAAGTGACTTAGTGTTTGCCCTTCCACCTCTTGTTTCCAAAGGAAGTTCTTCAAAAATCTGATAATGTCGTACCAGTGCTCGGACACGGCGAGCAAAATAGTTTCCTCCCCCTTCATGCCATTGACGTGCAATTTCAAGGCTGGCTTGGATGCGCTTCAAGCCCTTAATGAAAAGAGTAGCAAAGTTCCGGATGATGAGAAGTTGGTTGTACTGTGTGAGTGGGAGATTTCGTTTCTTCAATTGAGTCTTCACTTTGTCACGAAGAGCGTGCCAGCTTTGCAGCTTCACTGTTTTCTCACTGTTTTCGCCAGATGGAACCATAAGAGAGGATCCAGGTGCTGGAGGAGAGGGGCTAGAGTAGTCTTCTCCTCCAACCATATCATCAATAATTACATCCCAGTTGTTGGGGTCATCCTCTTCTATTTCTTCATCTGAATTATCTACCACAATTAGTGGTGGACTTGAATGGCCACTGGAAACTGAAAGAACTGATGCTGATCGTGTTTGTGGGATGGTCTGACCAGGAGAAGGGGCTCGAGATGGAAAAGCTGATGATGTGGGAGTAAGCCCAGAGCTTGACTCGGGACCAGAATGGAGACTGAGATCATCCTCTACTTCAAAATCTGTGTCAAGCAGTGCTGGCTGTTGGATGAAGAAGTCATCAAGTTTGCCTTGTGTTTGGTTGGCTTTTGCATGTCTTCGTTGAGTTCGTGGTGCTTTGCTGGCTGTATCAGGGCCTTTTATATATTTCTTTGGACGACCTGTCAACAGAGTAGATTTAGAACTGACTTGGAACTTAGATATAATTCATTTACCTCCAGGTACCCGTCTGTCTACTGCCCGTTGAGCCTCATAAGCCTGACTTGGTGAGATCCAGTCATTGTCCTCAGCAGCCAATCTATCATCCTCCATTTGAGAAACCATCTCGAGCATACGATCATTGAATTCTTTCTCCGCAATTTCCTCCCAGTCTGCTTCATTGTCACTGTCATCATGGTCTGTGTCAAGCTCAAGATAGATAATGCTGTCCAGCTCCAGAGTGTCAGGAATTGTGTATCAGAATAGTCACCCAGACTGTCAGTTGGGCTGGGACTGCAGGCAGGACTCTCAGGCGAAGATGCCTGCCTAGATTGATTCTTTAGACCAGAGATGTTTCTCTTAGCACGTTTAGCAGGTCGTCCGCGACGGGTAGCCATGAGAGTTGAGAACAAGATAGAGTGGGATCTATTGGAAGTTTGTGTGGGTATAAGAACTTGGGGTTTTGTCGGAAGCATCACGGAGATCAACCAGGTGACAGCACATGTGATGGGGAAGTAAATCTTTATTTACGCGATAACCGCTCGATGGATCCTTTTAATTTTGACGGATTCAGACTCCCCTTGAAGATCCGCGTCGATTGCATATTTTATTTTATTTTTCCCACGCTTTTTAGCCGGCGGCCAAACTTTTGATGGTCCATCAACAAGAATGACACTTTCCGGCACAACGGCTCGACAGAATTACATGATTTGTATATCGATGTGAAGCTCTTGATGAGATCTATCGATTGGCCTCTTCATCTCGGCAAAAAAAATCGATTATTTTTTTGGCGGGCTTTGTGTGTCCGCAACTGTATTCCCATTTTCTTCAAGAGCATCCGAAATCCCGCCTTCACTTCAGGTCCGTTGTCTGTTACAACTCTTCGTGGGCATCCGTAACAACAGTAGATATGTGTCCAGAAGAAATTTGCCAGATCTTCAGCAGTTTTACTTTTCAAAGCCTGAGCTTCGCAAGCCCCTGATAAATCATCTCGTGCTGCGACAATCATTTTGAAACCTTCCGTCGATTCTGGCATCATCATAATGTCAATATAGATTTTCTGAAATAAGACTGCTGGAGTCGAAACAGTAAGTGGAATTTCTACTTTCTTTAAACTTCGAACTTGACATTTGTGACAGGATGCGACGTGGTGTTGAATATCATTGTATAACTTGGGCCAGTGGAAACGCAGCTTTAGCATCTCCCAGACGGCGTCAATTCCACGATGTCCTAATTCGTCATGGGCTTGTGTAAGAATCCGATATTGTGCAGTCGGTTCCATCACCACTTTCAAAGGTGGCCCTTTTCTATTGCGCTTCAGGACTTGCCCGTCGTGAATGAAATACCGCGTTGCTTGTTGTATAAATCGTGCGTGTTTTTGAGGTTTATCAAATACTGGCGCTTCGAGCGTAGTTAAGGAATAACGAGATTCTCGTTCACTCATAGGCACTGATCCATACTGAGCTGGCCGCCGTCGTCCTTGACCATCGTTTTGCGATAAAATCATCCCTGCTGCTTCTCGACTTGAATCTACTGACAAAATAACAGGTTCTAGACTTTCATAGTCAATAGGACGGAGCACAGGGGCAGTGGCTACTAGGTGCTTGATGTTTTCAAAAGCTTTGGCACGTCGCTCGTCCCATATGAATTCATGATTCTGTCGATACAGTTCGGTAAGTGGTCGTATTATTTGAGAATAGTTTCTAATCCATATTCGAACAGTCCCACAAAGTCCTAGAAATCGGCGCACTTCCTGTGGAGTTCGAAGTGCCGGCCAGTCAAGAATCGCTGATACTTTCTTCTTGTCTGGTGTTCTTCCGTCTGGGGAACATTCTTGACCAACTATTAGGGCTTGCTGTCGGCAGCACTGAACTTTCAATCCAGAGAAAGTGGCGCCAGCACTTCCAACTTTGTGCATAATCCGGTGTACATCTTGGGCGTGTTCCCACACAAAGCGCCGAATACCCGGGTTCTCTGCGAGGCGTTCGGGCCTACCATTTTCGTCGAGATAAGCTGAAGACGCTCCCTTAATTGGTAAGTCGTCGATGAAAATATTGGCCGTATGCGGAATTTCATCTCGCAATATAAAGACCATACACTTTTGAAATTCGGCCGGTGAATTCGTGTACCCTGTTGGCATGGATGTGATTCGCAGGAGCCCTAAAGGCGTCATGAACGCGGTCATGTCCCGACTTTCCGGTTCCATTCGGCGAGCATCGAATCCCCAATAAAGGTCAAAAACAGTGAGACGGCGTGACATGCATACACGCGTCCTCTGGCTATATTTTGTGATTTCTAGGACAGAATGCAAACCACCTAGGATCGTAAGAGAGCATCTAGTCGTTACTACAATCTAGTGCGCTAGGCCTCTGTTCGGTGATATAAAGGAGAGTCAGAGTGCACTCCAGCTGCTGGCTGTAGTATTGTGACTGCACACAAGTGGGACGCGCTTGTGCTAGGTCCAGTACATTACCAATTGGAGATAGAACTGCCCAGACATTCATAAAGGAATATTCCGAGATAAGAAACCCAATGAAACCACAGATGGACTTGAAAGGGACTTCACTTAGAGTTGATGGATTGGATTATCATATATTCGGTGACCCTAGGCATATACAAGGACCCTAGGATCGGTCCTAGCCTGTGTGGAACTTGAATTGCACAGACTAGTTGGAATTGGAACTACAGGACTTGTTCTGAGCAATATACACTCAGAGGAAGCTTTATAGAAGGAACTAGGATCAGTTGGAACTAAGGTACTTGTTCCTAGGCACTGGCACTAGCAAAGTTCAAGTGGATACTTGAGCTAAGGACAAGAACGAGCTTGCACTGAGATGTTGATTGACAAGCACAGCCACAACTGTCAAGAGCGGTGGCTGCTGCCAAACAAAGAATGCAACTCCAGTTTGAGTTTGTTTCTTGATTGGTTCGGAGTTTCTGTGGCTTAGGCATGGTCCAGAGCACTCTAGGACTTCAATGACATGTGCAGGATTGCTAAGAGGACCCAATTTACCCGGGGCCGAGCACATTCGTACCACAAATGCCTGAATGAATGGGAATTTCCCACGGAACATCAAATATTGATGACATTGACATCTCTTATCACGACGAGGCTGCCCGGCATCCCATTATGTCTTATGAACTTATGTTGACTCATGCCCATGTACCATTAGTATATAAGGCCACTGTAAAGGCCATAATAATTAGATTTGATCCCCCCACCTCAGTCTTTAAGTTGATCTCTGGTCACAACTGGGTTGTACCTTTGATTCCTTGGACAGTGCTTGGCATCAGAGTTTTGACATTTTGATTGCGGAGTTGTACAACTCCGAAAAACGTCAAAAAATGCGTGAAAACTCGTGAAAACGTCGCCACTCACAACTCTGCGATTTTCGACAGAATTTGCGCAACGCAGGCCCGAAATCTGTCAAAAAACACCGCAACGCCAGACAACGCCCAGACAATGCGACAACTTTCATTCATATTTCGACTAATAACACTCTTTTAATAAGTCGACCAGCGGCGCAGCACCTACCGCAGCGCGTTTCCAGCACGCCAACTGCCCCTCTGCACAATTTTTAACCACCACCATCTCATCGTATGCACGCTGTACGCTGCTTAGCTCCGCAAGAGCCTGGTTCCGTTCTCCCCGAGCCTCGTCTCGTTTTGCTTCGGCCTGCGTGCAGCGCGCATGGAGAGCTTCGTAATCATCCAATTCTTCGGAAATGTCGTCGTTGTCTGGCTCGGAGGTCAGCTGTGCAATGTGGGAATTACATCGGGGCCACTTACTGTATAGAACTGGCTGCCGTCGGTAGTCCAGCTGGTCCAGAAAATCTTGCGAAGTGGTGTCGTCACGAATCCGTGCAGCGATCAGGGCGTCGATGGCTTCCTGAGAGGTAGATTGTGAATCCAGACTGCCTTTTAGAAGGAAAGCACTGTATATAGTTAGAAAGGAGCAGGAAAAAAAAAGACTTGTACCAATGCACCTGCTTGTTTTCACGGCTGACTGTACAGCAGACGCCCGAGGAGACTCTGCTCTTTCGTGATCCAGCTTCACGCGCTTTCGAAGGCTGCGCCGCTCAGCCAATTCTGATTCGCATTCTTCAGTTGTCATCTCAGCCCTGCGAGCGTCGCGGATCTCTTGCTTGTGCTGCGACTGTTCATGGAAGTACTGGCTGTATTCTGTAGTTGGAGAGGAAGGGCAGAACGTGTCGTCGGACATGGAGTGCGTCAAGTCGAAGATCGTGTTTGTGACCTGTTGTGACCACCGACACCTCACCTCCAATGTGCCACAAACTCGCACCGGCAGAAAGGCCTGATGAGACAGAACATGTTGTACATGGTATATAACATGACTCAAATTTTCTGGGGTGTTTAGGGCGAACGAGGAGGCCAGAAACCGATGATTTTGAGAACATCACTAGGTTATTGACTACGGGCTGCTCGGCACATACGCGTACTCCCGTTGGCCGTCGAGGGCACCCGCAGCCTTTGCGGCGGCTGTACGCGCGATCGGTGTATTTCCAGCCGCCTGAAGCAAGCTCTCCCATCGGCTCAGAGTGAAGCGCTCAATGTTGGCGAGATAACCGGCAACAGCTGTGCCGCCGGCAGCCTTGGTAAACTTCTCGATAGGCTCCCGGACACCGGTGTTTTTGTAGAGCTTGAGGCCACGTTCGACCTAGAGAATAGTCAGTAGATATAACGATCAAATGTGATTTGACTTACGCCCGCTGCTGCCAACGCGAAAAGACCAGCCAGCATTTCACCAAAATGATATGTACCATCAGTCCTCTGCTCGGGGATGATTACTTCTTCGTTCTTGAGGAACGCAGACACGGCCCGTATGATCAGCGGGGGCTCCAGATATCCTTTGGGTTTCTGTCCGTGTGAACGCTGTTAGTGAATTGAATTTAAGCCTGTGTGAAATCACGCACGATGTACCCAGCGGCTGTGGGATTGTATGGGCAGTTTTCGGGGATAGGAACCTTGAAGAACGCCGGACCATCGACGCGGAGTGCGTACTTGACGTGCGCGCGGATCACCGAGGGGTTGTCGAGGTATGTCTTGCTCTTATACAAGGCATCCACTGCATCCACGCCTGCCTGCACGATCTTGGATCGTCGCCCACGGATCCGCTTGACAAACTTGGAATGGTACGTGTGAGAGAAAGCCAGACAAATATACTGTATACACGTACCCGATCACAAATCTTGTCCCCCCATTGGACTTGGTAGTCAGTTCCGGGATGAACTTCGTCAAGAACGGCTTGGATGGCCTGGACAGCTTCTTCCACCGAACCTGAGGTCTCTCCCTGAGCCGCAAAGGTCAATGGCTCCCGTGAACAGTAAAGGGCACGGTAAGCAGCGGGAAGGAAGTGGGAGTCCCACAATGGACCCACAAACGCCGGCAGACCCTTCACTCATCTGCGACATCTGGCGTGAACGAACCGGAAGATGGCTCTGTTTTGACAGCCTTCTTCTTCGGCGCTGGCGTTTTGGTTGGGACAATGGCGAGCGCTGGGATCTTAGCCTTGCTTTTTTCACCCTTCGCCCGCACACAAGACTTGGGAGCTGCTGAGCCAGGCCTTCGGCTCGGAGTACCCTCTGGCTCGGAGCTACTTGTAAGGACCCTATACATACTCCTTCCTGCCCAAGCTCGATTACTACTATTTGATTACCATTGCATCACTTACTCACATGATTTGTACTATGTAGTTTCTCAGGCACGAGTCAGGTGGGACAACTAATCTTTGTCCCCACCTCGACTCGCGCCGATTCTAATTAATAGAACTTGGTTCGGTTCAACTGGGCATTGATATAAGTTACATCCATACCCACTTACACTTTTTTGAACCCCATTGGCTCTCCAACGAGAGCAAATCTATTACACTACATCGTCCTAGTCAACGAGGATCCGATGTCGACACCCCAGGATGGAACGGTCCCCGCAACGCCAATAGCCCCAGCTGGCGAGCGCCACCTCCCCACTTAGCAGGAGGGAGCAACAGCCCGTCGGGCCACACTACGTTCCAATCTGCAGTGTCCCCTGGACCTGAATTGGAGTCGCCTATATCGACTCCTCAAAAAGGGACGTCACAGTCCCCCTCTCTTCCTCGTACCCAGTCTCCGGAGTCCAGGCTTGAAGTCAGAATCGTGCTGGACGAGAACGGCAACCGGGCGTACTTCGAGACTACTACGGGACTAAGACTCAGGCTCGCCGAAGACGCGGACCCGATCTCTGAAGCCGACCTCGCTGCTCTCCGACCTGGGGCAACGGGCCCGTCTATCTCGCGCTCCCCCTCCGAGGTATCAGACATGCCTTCGGAGCACGAGTCGTCGACGCAGCCTTCGGTACCCCAACCCAACGTCGAGGGCATCGAAGGCGGGCTATTGTCCATCATCCAAGAACTGTCCCCGGAGCACCTCACTCCCATTCAATGTGGGATCATTCACCGTGCGCGTGGGGCCTTGAACGCTGGACGCGACCGCCTACTCACGTCAACGGCGGTGTCCCTCGACCATCACTTGAGCGCAAGAGATACTCATCGTGCACTGGTGCAACTCCGGGATGAGACCGACGCACGGCTCGTGGCATTCCACCACGAGCTCAACGACGTCAACACCAAAATAGTAGAGCACCTCGATGAAAACATCAAGGTTCTCTGCGAATTGGGCGCCTCTGAAGAGGCGATCGGCCGAGTCATTGCCAAAATGAATGGATCGGCCTTGCCTTCCCCTGGGCTGACCCAACTACCGGCCTTCAATAACATCGAAATCCCAGAGACCCTCAAGACCAATATCGACGCAGCCTTGCCCCCTCGAACCGATCAGGAATCGGCTAGCGATTTCCACCGGCGGGCTCACTTAGCCACCGATGGGAGACGGCGAACAGCGTCTGCCTTCACCTTTGACCACGGTCTCTTGGAAACATCTACCGCGCGTGTCCAGCAAGATCGTGAGGCCAACGCGCAGCAGAACCCCAAATCACTGCGGTTTGAGGATGTCGGTAGCATTTCCACCGGGCCCACTTTCCGTAACCACCGCGAGGATGCTTCTTTTGGCGGTAACCACGGCCAGTCCGCATTCCGCGACGAAGGCATTTCTCAGACTGAAAATGCCCTCGAGGAATACCAAGCCGACAACGACCGCAAAATATCAGCGATCATTGAACGGCAGGTGGGCGAAGCTCTCGACGTGCCGTCTCGTGTCAAGGCCCCTAAACTGGGAAATCCAGCATCGTTTTCAGGAGGAGAAAATGACCCGGTGGCCTTCATGTCGTGGACAGAAGCCATCACTACATGGATGCGGGCCCAGTTTTTAGGTGGTCCTGATGTCGACGCATACCGCGTTACATTGCTAAAGACTTTGCTTACCGGAAACGCTCTGGAGTGGTTCATAGACCACGTAGAGGGGCAGAATGGGCCCAGTACCATACCCTATGACTTTACAATAATTATGTGCGCATTACACCGCCGATTCATAACCTTCGCCACTGCCCAAAAGGCGTCTAAGGCATTTGAGAGCGTTCGGTACAGAACCGAGGATGGGCCTACAAAGCTGATGGACACCCTCATCACTGCGTCGAGGAGGATGCGCGAACCGATGACGGACTTCGTCATCCGCCAGCGATTCCTACACCTCATTCCACGTCCCATCAGCGAGTTTCTCGCAGTGCATAAGGGACTCACCGCGGAATATTCATCTATTCAGCAACTTCGATTCCATGCCGCTCATTTTTGGGACACCAACGCTAACTTCCAGCAGTCTCGATTAACGACCGGCTCATCGACGGTGGGAAACACCGGTGCAACCCCGGGGTTAGGACCACCCCCTCCACTGCCAATCGGCCTGCTCGGAATGACAACGCTGCGAGTGGAAAACCCTCGGTGCGATTCGCCAACAATGCGCCTAGCGCTATTTCCTCGACCCGCACCCCGGGGATTACACGAGCGGGTGAGGCGTCCCCTGATGCCAACAAGCAATGCTTCAAATGTGGCGTTGTCGGCCACATTGGGGTGAACTGCCCAAGGAACGCCTCCCCCAGAGTGGGTCTTGCAGCTACGCGGGTGCCCGATAGTTACGCAGAACACGACTATGCGCAACCCGCAGCTGATGACGGGACCGTCGAGGAAATCCAGGACGACTGGGGCGGCTCTCAGTACGATCCTGAAGATGAAAACGAGGGTGGTGAGCCGGATCTTGGAGACTTAATCAACCTCGAGGCCGACGTGGAGCCCAGAGTTGGGGCCATGCACCTTCGATTCTTTTCCTCTCGCATCGTGCCTATAACCATGCCCGTCGTCGATATGACCGACTCCCCCGAGAGAACGGAATGGCTCAGTGGGCTTACCCCCTTGCAGCACGATCTGGCCGATCTCGAGGATAACGCAGCCGCCTTGAATATCGACGAGTTATTTGGGCCTTCGGCTGTCGTCGACGTGGCTCGGCTGGACGAACGCCGGATCGAAAATGGACGCTCTGGCTTCACCACCGGAGAAGCTGAGGAGAGGCGGAGGGAACTCGTGTTAGCCCACGCCTATCCATTATCATCGTGGACCACGTTTGAAGAGCTGGCCTTTGAGTTTCAAGTACGCACCGAAGGATTTCCCCACTCCCGCTCCGTAACAGAGGAATGGAACACCATTCTACTGTTCGAAGCGGTGGAGCAAGCTCGGGACAGTTTCAGGGCGCTCACGATACCGAGGTGGGAGATAATGACCGTCTCCACTCTTACCCTATCTGGGAGCGACGACACCCTTCTCGAAGTTAGTGGGCGATTCCACGAGATGCTCCAAGCCATCGCAGATGTCCGCGCCGAGATATTCCCGCAGCACACGCAGGCCATAGAGCTACTGCGTGATGTAGAGAGTCGGCCCCGGGCGTCTCGACCCCGCACCCGCGAAATTATCGCACAGATAGGGGACATGATCGACGAGGTGATCGCCGAACTAGAACAGCAGGAGGAGGATTTGGAGCAGCTGACTCGCCGCCTCCAAGGTCTGCACACCGCTGTTCTGGGGGAACTGAACCACCGCGATGTGGATCACGACATTCGCCGGAGAGAGCAGCTGCCCGTGCGACCCGCGCCTGCCAGGAATGAGAGCCCCAGGGAAGAGTCCACTGCTCTCGACCAGGAAGCGGTTCCAGAGGAGGAGGCGGCTTCTCCACCGAACGAAGTCGGAGCAGGCGACCTGCCCCCCGATTCGCCACCTCCCGAGTACTTCCCTGACTCCCCAGAGGAGAATCAGGTCGAACTTCCCACACTACCGCTGATCCCCCCGTCAGTACTCACCCGCCATGAGGAATCGGGAGATGTTACACCCGAGGGGTCATCTGTAGTCGCACGCCCGAGACTCCCTCCCCGATATCAGCGGCCGCTGGGGTTCACCACCTACCTGGTGGACACATCCACGGGGACTACCTTAGCCTCTGCCCATAGTAGCACTGGTCGCCACGTATCCGTAATAAGCGAGTATATTCACGAAGACGTGCCCGAATATCCAGTATCTGAGGACACAGGTGGGACGGGGAACCCTACCCCTCTCGTCGTCGATAGTGACAGGGAATTGTGGGATCAATTGCCTGATATCACAGTCGAGGAAGTGACAGCACTCGACGAGACCTCCGAGAATGTGCTAAGCCTAAGATCCCAGCGTATCGAATCCAACGAGATCGTGACTGGTGAGTCTACGAACACTCACCAGGATGACTCCGAGGAGGGAGATATCTGGACCGCGGCCCCGCTTGTACAGCGCACGTCTACCCTCATTGAGGACGAAGTGGACAGGAGAGCACGTCTTGAAGTCGAAGCCCATCGCCTCCGCCGATCGCTCTGGTATGGGGATTATTCCAGCCCTTCACCAGTCAGATATAGCGAGGGCTTCACCGAGCCCGAGTCGTGGTCCGACGCTTCAGGCAGCCCAGTCGAGGATATCGAAGGGCGACGAGCTTGGGTGTACGGATACGACTACGATATGTCCGGCTCAGAACGGGCCGAGGTGGAAGAAGCGCTTGTCAATTATAGCAGTGATTCTCCCTCTCCCGAACGCGATCCCGCCAACGCACGAACTCGTCCCTCGCCATCAGCTAACGACGAATTAGTCTGTCGATCCCTCGCCGGCATCATGGGGACTCCGTTCGCAGAATGGGTGTTCACGTACTGTGACGCGAACAGAGAGCTTTACACGGTCACTCGCCCTGTGCCCCCCAATCACTACCTGAGCCCCGAGATGTTCGGCCAGCACACCGAGGCATTGGAGGAGGCGATACAGGATCGAGCCCTAGAACTAGGATGCTCGATGGCAGATGTGCGCCAAGCCTTGTATATGACCGACCCATCACACCCCTCTCGTGAACGTCGAGGATATCTGGATCTATCACCACACTTGCTGCCCGGTACTTCATTCCACGACCTGGTAGCCACTCTCGGCCCTGAGGACGACGACCTGGACGCGATGCCAGGATTTCGGGCTCAGGCGCTCGCTCAACGCGTGGAACACGTAGCGCGCGTTCGTAGGCCCGACTCAATACCGAGTGTCGGCCTAGTAGATCAACCGTCTCGCCGCCTCAAGGACATCGCGTGCCTGACAGCCGAGGTCGACATAGGAGGCTGCAAGGCCTATATCCTCTTTGACTCGGGGAGCAATACTGATTCGTTGACGCCCGAGTTCGCGAAGGCCACCAAATGCAAAGTATTTAAGCTCGAGGAACAAGTCACTCTCCAACTCGGGTGTGTGGGCAGCCGATCCCGAATAAATTACGGATCCCGGGCCCCAGTATCGTTCGGTGGGATCAAGGGGTACTCTTACTTCGATATAGTGAACTTGGATCGGTACGACGGCGTCATTGGAACGCCCTTCATGATCAAGCACGGCGTGATCCTCGACTTTGGCAAGCGGGAAATACAGTTCCCCAGCGGCCAAGTCATACCGTCCCTCACTGTCACTGGAGAAGTTGCGATCGTAAAAGCACGGATCGCAAAGGCGGCCCCAACCGCTTGACTAGTGAACGGGGGGATTAGCTGTTACGGCGAATCCCCCATCACTAGTGGCGGAGATCGCCCGCCCGGGGACACGAAGTGCTCCCCTACTGTACTACCACCAATTCTATCCGACGCCACGATTCCCGCGACTGTATCTAGACCGCGCACTCCCAGACCAAGCGTGGAAGAGGTCGCCGACGAGGAACCCGACAATCCTTTGCCCTGCCTACCCCTAGGCCACCCGCTCATTTTACTTGCGGAGACCGATGTCTCTATGATGACTGGATCATCGCCTCGCTTGAAGCGAGTCTCCCTGGAGGAGATCGACGACCCCGCCGACCTACCTCGACTCCCGTCATTGCCGTGGGACCATCCGTGGGTGCTCTAGCCCGATACCAACTATGCCAGGACGCTAGCCGCCGACGCCATCGACCTGGCTGAAACCCATCTCGAGAGTCGGGCCGACGAGGACGAGGACGCCTACTCGAGGGAGATCGTGGACGATTACTCCCCGCCCATATATTTGTATGCTTCGAGAAATGAATTTGATTCGCTTCGACCCGACTTGCTGTGCCAGCGAGAGAAGACCCCAGGATTGAAGATCCGGGACATAGTCACTTCACACTCCAGATTCCACCAAACTTCAATAACAGGTGAAGAAGACCCATATGGGATTAACGACGAGGCTTTGGAAGAGGCCGTCCAAATCATCCAGATGTACTCCCAGAGGGTAACTGAGCCGGTAGTCCCTGGTGACAGGGTTCATGAGTTGAGAGCTCGGTGGTATGAACACTGCGCTGATCTCATGGGCCCAATACCGCTGGAGCTGCCCCCGTTCCGAGAAGTCAATCACGAGTTGAAACTTATTGACGACAACGCCAAGTACAACTATCATATGCCTCGCTGTCCAGAGGCGCTACGACCGCTGCTAAGGGAAAAAATCCAGCAGTACGTTAGCGCGGGATGGTGGGAAATGAGGCCGGCAGCCCAAGCCGCCCCCCTCCTCTGCATCCCCAAGAAGGACAATGGACTCCGTATGGTAGTCGACGCCCGACAGCGCAATGAAAATACTGTCAAGGATGTGACTCCTTTCCCCGACCAAGACGCGATTCGCATGGACGTTGCCCGAGCCCCATTTCGCTCCAAGATTGACATGTCGGATGCCTATGAACAGGTCAGGATTGTGCCGGAAGATGTCTGGAAAACGGTGTTCTCCACATCCTTTGGAACAGCGTACTCTCACGTCATGCAGCAAGGAGACTGTAACGCTCCCGCCACTTTCCAGCGTCTTATGACCTGGATATTCCGGGACGTTATTGGTCTCTATGTCCACGTCTATCTAGACGACATTTTCATATTCTCAGATAGCATTGAGGAGCATGAGGAGCACTTGAAGATCGTGTTCACGAGGCTTCGGGAGCAACGGATGTTCTTGAGCAAAAAGAAGTGCGATCTATATTCAGAGGACATGGACTGCCTAGGTCACCGAATCGACGCCCAAGGACTCCACGCTGATCAGGACAAAATTGACCGCGTGCTTGACTGGAGGTCGCCACGATCGTACAACGAGGTTCTCCGTTTGCTAGGCCTCATTCAGTACTTGGCCCATTTCTTGCCCGACATCGCTCACCTGACGTCACCTCTCGAGTCCATATGCCGCAACGACCAGATGTTCGTGTGGCGTGCGTTTCACAAACACTGCCTGGACGGCATCAAGGCCATAGTGCGGAAGACCCCTATCTTACGACCCATCGACCCCAAGAACCCAGACCCTATCTGGGTCATATGCGATGCGTCGATAGTAGGCGTGGGCGCCCTCTACGGACAAGGCCCGGATTGGCGAAACTGCCGCCCCGCAGGATTCATGTCTAAGAAATTTAGTTCAGCGCAACGATCATATAAGACGTATGAACAAGAGGCCTTAGCCATAATAGAATCGCTCGTCAAATGGGAAGACAAGTTGTTGGGACGCCGATTCATCGTTGCGTCTGACCATAAGGCTCTCGAATCGGTAAAGAAGGCTGCGCGCAGTTCAGGCAATGGTCGGATCATCTGCTGGGATGAATACTTATCTCGATTCAATTTTGAGGTCGTCCATGTGGAGGGGACTCAGAATAAGGTCGCGGATTGTCTATCCAGACTTTATGAGAACGATACCGCCGACGATGTGTACTCACCTAACGACTACGTCCGCGCAGACGAGCGCCTAGACCCGGAGATGGAGGACATGCCAATGGGCCGGATTGCGGAGATCACCAGTGACATTCAACTGCTGGCTCGCCGCACTCGCGACCCCCTCGAGGCCCGCGTGACCGAGGCCCTGGAAATGGAGCGGCATGCTGAGGAGCTAGCTCTGGAGGGCTTGGACGCGTCGGCGATATCTCTTGAGGAAGCTCTATCGGCCGAACCCCCGACACTCAGCACCACAGAGGGAGACTTGAGTCTACTTGAAGATATCCGGGCTGGGTACCCCCATGATTCGATTCTTGGCAAAGTAGTGGCTCACCCTACGGCATTTCCCCAGTTTGAGCAGGAGGATGGCCTTGTGTACTGCCACGCACCTAATGGACACAGGGTACTATGTATCCCGCGTATTAATCGGGCGTCATCGGGACGGTCAATAACTGAGATCCTCATCAGTCAAAGCCATTCCACGGTGGGCCACTACGGGGAGGACCGCACCTCTGAGTACATCAGGCGCTGGTACTGGTGGCCAAAAATGGGGAAAGAGGTGGCCGAGTTCTGTGCATCCTGCGAATCTTGCAGAACGAGCAAAGAGTCAACTCAGGCTCCTACTGGACTACTCCACACCCTACCGATACCGCACCACCCTTGGGAATCGGTAGGGATGGACTTTGTTGGGCCATTCCCCTCGTGCTTGGGATACAACTACATGTTGGTCGTGATCTGCCGGCTCACCAGCATGGTGACGCTCTCCCCAATGCGAGTAAAAGACACTTCGTCCGATGTGGCCTGGACATACGTCAGAGACGTGGTGAGACTCCACGGGATGCAGTCGTCTATTGTGTCAGATCGTGACAGTAAATTTACGGCTAAATTCTGGCGAGAACTGCACAGGCTCACTGGGACCAAGTTACTCATGTCCACGTCCTTTCACCCTCAAACCGACGGGGTCACCGAACGCGCCATCCGGAACGTCTCCCAAATCCTCCGAAGTTGCGTCGACTCCACCCAGCGCGATTGGGTATACCACGTCCCCATGACCGAATTTGCCATCAATTCGAGCATCAGTGCGTCTACCGGATTTGCCCCCTTCGAGTTAAACTACGGCTACGTACCGAGGTTGGTGAATGTTCCCGACACTGCCCCTACTTTACCTGGGGTACGGGCCTTTGTGAATCAGGCACTGGCAAATATAGCGAGAGCGCACGACGCCATCATAGAGGCCAGGGTGAACGCAACGCACCAAAGCAACAAGCATCGCTCCCCAGAGATCCCGTACGATGTCGGGCAGCTTGTGTACTTGTCTACAAGGAACCTGAACCTCCCGAAGGGACGAGCGCGGAAGTTGGCCCCAAAGTACATTGGCCCGTACAAGATATCGTCTTGCAATCCAGACAAGTCGTCCTATACGCTCGAACTGCCCGAGGAACTGCGGCTTCGAAAGATACATCCCACATTTCACGCCGCCCTGCTGAGACCTCACGAAGCGAATGATGAGACAATATTCCCGAACAGGGAGGCTAAACGTTTCTACGACTTCGGCAATCCAGATGATCAAGAATGGTTTATTGAGGAGATCGTCGGTCATCGAAAGACTGGTCGAGGGATCAAGTTTCACGTAAAGTGGACGGCGGGAGATTATACTTGGGAACCCCCTAGCCACCTAGAGGAATGCACTGCCTTGGATGAGTACTTTGAGGCTGCGGGCGTCGAGCGCTGGCAAGATCTGCCAGACGAATATAGCGCTTGATGCGGCAACAATGGCATCAGATACCCATGCGACTGTTCGCACGATACCCTAATTCTCGTCTAAATGCTTCATCGTTTTCTTTCTTCCCTCCCACCTCCCCCTACTTCGCCTGCAAGAGAATCAACAACAACACCGAGCCCCTGGATGCGGCGCTGGCGTGATACGCCGTTCCACATCGAGGACAGAAACATCCCGGGTAAACTTCACGACCGCAGGACTTTTGGCGGCACCTGGGTGGGCACCGATGCACAACATACTTGGGTGCACGCGCCCAACGTCGCACTGGACACGCCATGGCCGCCGTACGTGCCGGAGTGCGAACGCGTGGGCTACGGATCAGCAGCACCCCCGACGTCGCAGTGGGGCCCATCATACGGCACACCGGTGACCCACTACTACGGAGGACCCGAAGCCAGGCCTCAGCGCAGCCGAAGCCCTCACCGAGCACGTACACCGCCCCACCACCCGTATAGTCCGCCACGATATGCACAAACCCCCCGCCGATACAGGAGTCCGTCGCCACAACATTATTACCAGGGCAACACGCCGTCGATGTCTCGCACAAGCACGACATCGACGTCGCGTGGATCCTCGCGCCAACGTGGTCGCTCCCGCTCCCCTTGCCGCAGCCGCTCTCCACCGCGATACCGCAATGCGCGAGGGCGTTACCGGTACGACCCGGTTGGCCGCAAACCGACTAAACCGAGCACTAAGAGCATCGCCCAGGCCACACGCGAAGAGGAACGCCTCCGCAAGGCCGCCGTGAAATCCAAGGCTGACGCCCAGGTGTTCACGCGTGTCGTATTCCCCCGGACATTGTTAGAGATAGTGCTTATTTGCAAGTCTTGAGCAATAAGCGACGAGTTGAGAACCGTTGCGAGAGCGACGGTGTAAGAGTTGAGTTACGACGAAACCTCAAGAATCAACTAAGAACACTCTGTTCTACTAACGCTACCGAATATCTCAGCAGAGCTTGAAATATCGGCGCTAACGTAGTACTGAATGAATCTAAATGTGCCGAGCTACACTTAATTCACGCAAGATATAAGGGTGCAAAGTCAATTGATTGACGGTAGAGTTACTACAAAGATGGGATAAAAGATGTCTTCCCGAGAGGGAAGACACCTCCTTTTATAGGTAAAATACTTCTAGAATATTCGTAGCTAGGCTATGTAGATAGATACGGCTGCGCAGTAGTGAAAGATTCCAGACGCGTTGCGGGTACGCGTCTGAACACTGCATCAGCACTGCAAGTGGCCGTACATCAAGGGGTGGGAAATACTACGTTTCGGCCGAAACATCATTGTTGTATCGCCACTAAACTCGAGACAGAAGTCGAGTTTACGGAGTCTACGGTATGACGGTAAGTAAGCCATATCCATCACATTAGCCCCCCAGACTCCGTTAACTCGAGCTTGTCTCAATTTACGGAGTCCGCATGATCTGAAGCGTAGAATCAATCCATACTTCGGCAAAGTACAACGATCGACATAGGTCAATAAATAAAATAAATAAGTGCGGGTGAAGAAATAGAAATAAAGGCTGCTTGCAATTCTTCACAATCCCATGGATCGCAAACGGTCGACAATGCCGGAGAGCGCCGAGCTATCATCTTCGCGAGTGTAACGAGGAACACATGTCGGAAGTGCGCGGTTGACAGCGTGCACGGGGTGGTTGCGAGCGAGTGGCCAGACCGTAATATCTGTGTTGCCCGCACGCGTCGAGACCCAAATTTGTTCCGCGATCGGAGAGACCAAGCGCGCGCACGCTGTTCTTCACGTTGAGTAAGGGAATTGAGTAAAAGAAATCGTTCACACCAGTGTCAATCTCCTCGCGGATCAACTGGTTTGACATGTAAGCCTCGAGTCCCGTAAAACGGCCCGGTGCGAAGTAGCGCGCGATGCGATTGAAGAACTCGTGCCGGCTCATCTCCACTACTGCAGCGAAGTTCCACTGACTCGCGAAGCCATGTTCCATCGACTTGGCGAGACAGTAAGCACCCATAATGAATGTGATAATCAACTACCTGATAAACATCGTGGACGAAGTCCATCCCATGATCGCGAGTGAGGAAAAGACGACTTTCGAACGTGATCAGAGCTTGGCGGAAGAGGACGATACTCGGCATCACGACACCCGCTTCATCGAGGTTGACTGTGGATAGTCGAGGGGAGGTCGGCAGAACCTCGGGTCCACGCGTCATGGTTGTTAGAGGCGACGAGAAGGATGTTGCAAGTAATGTCGACCATGAACCGGAGGGCGCGAGCTTGGGGAGTGCGGAGCCGGAAGACGATTCGATCTCCGTCCATGACAGGCACGAAGTGATCGCGGTTGACAGCAGGAATCGGACCGCCTGCGAGATGACAATGCCACAATGACATGACGAGGTCATCGACTACAACAGATCGAACGACGGCGATGGGGTCCGCGGGATCGAAAGCTCGTACAACTGGACCGGCGAGAGTTGTGGATGCGTGAGAAGCTGACGAGTTTGATACGGTGATGAGCGAGGGCATCAAGTCAGAGTCTACGTGCGAACGAATAAATAAGGTCGAAGTAATGATGTTGGAAAATGAATAAGAACCGTCACTGCCCGAATCCTCTGAATCCGAACTGGAGTTACTGGAATTCGGGCCCGAGTCGATGCCCTCGGATGCCGATGATGGGGCCATTGAGTCGACAGCCATCGCGGGGAGCTGTTGACGGAAACTGAACTCGGCGAGCGTGGGAACATATGGCTCGTTAGCCGGACGTGTCGATTCGGCAACCCAAGAGCCATCGTGAGGGTGACGGCTACGCCATAGCTTCACTAGGAGAGAACGGCGGCGAGCTTCCTTGCGGCGAGCATTGGAACGGGACATCGTGGGAGAAGAAGCGCGAGCGGCGTGCATGATGGACAGATGGAAGTAAAGGTGGGTGTGGATAAAGCGAACAAGAGGCGAATAAAAATGTAGTGCACAGCACGGTCGATGGTGAGAAGGCAGAATGAATGAAGTCGTAACTGAGGGTGTTCCGTATTTAAATGGGGGCTCAGTTTACATATGATTAAGGCCGAGATTTCGGATGAGATGAGTCTGTCCGCTTTGAGTCAAGCCATGATTCCAGAACCTTTGGAGCGTTGCGAAGCGCACGTTTTGAAAGCCATTCATCATGACTGGGATCAAAACCGATCCACCTGACCTTAAACTGCTGCATTCGACGTCCTTTTTGTTTTCTCCATCTTTCTCCTATAATGCATTCTATCTCGGCTTCTGGTACTGTGTCGAAGTCGTCACGGTCGAGAGTCTTCAGAGGTCGCTCTCCATACTCCTCGGGTGATTTATTGTATGGTTCAAGGTGCGCAATATTCAAAATAGGATGTATTCCGTACGAGATAGGAAGGCGGAGCTGATATGTTACAGGGCTCAATTTCCGGATGATTTCAAATGGTCCGTCATATTTCATCAAAAGCTTTTTTCCACGACCCTTCTCTTCTCGAAGAAGGTTCAACGAATGGGGATTGAGAACCACATTATCGCCTTCCTCAAATTCTAATTTGAGACGGCCATTATTATAGGATCATTGTTGGAATACTTGAGCTAACAGAAGGGCCTCTTTGGCCCGAGTACGATTGGCTTCAAATTGCTGAACCATTTCCTCTGCTTTTTCATTTATTACCAACTTATCCCCCCCTCATCATCGGTGCCTTTTAGTGGTCGAACTACACTTTCGGAAGGTGAGATCAAGGAGGCGCCGGTGATCGGAGTAAAGCCGTACAAAAGAAAAGCAGGTGCGAACCCTGAGCTTGAATGTGGCGTTGAATTATAGGATAGAGCTAGCGGATCGAGTAAATTTGACCAATCATTTCTTGATGGACCTACGTAAGCGCGAAGTGCAATTTCCAATGTCTGGTTGAGACTTTCTGTTTGCCCGTCAGCTTGGGGATGATACGCCGTCGTGAGAGCTCGTTTCATTCCCATCAATTGGCAGATCTCACTCCAGAAATTGTTGCGCCAGCGAGTGTCGCGGTCGGTAATAACTTGTCTCGGAAGGCCAAAATGTGTGACAACGTGTTTGAAAAAGAGCTGAGCTGTTTCTAGCTCTGATATACTGGTGCTGCATGGAATAAATATGCCATACTTCGTGAGTTTATCAACAATGACTAGGATATTGTCGAATCCATTTGAATTCGGCATTTCCGGAATAAAGTCCATTGTGACTACTTCGAACGGCCGCGTGGGAATTGGAATTGGTGAGAGTAGTCCTGTTGGAGCGTGGCGACGAGGTTTAGCCTTTTGACAGATGTCACACGTTGAAACATATCGTTTCAAGTCCCGCGACATCCTAGGCCAATAATAAGTAGCAGCTAACCTGTTATAGCAGCGATGATAACCGGCGTGTGCACTTTCTGTCACAGTATCATGAATTTCAGCCATGACTGTAGTTCGAAACTTCTCAGGCACACACAGACGATTATTACCAAGCCAATCTTCGAAATAAATCAGGCCGTTGTCACTGTAATGATATTGAGGAAACAGAGGGTTCAACCAGTCTTTCTCAGATCGCCAACCCGTGAGAACTTTTGAAAAGTGTGAATCTTCGCGATAAGCGGTGGCCCAGGATTGGATTTCATCATTTGATATTCCAACCAAAACCGAAAAGGTTCGCGAAGTGGCGTACATCGCTGAAATTGAGTTCTCGGAGCCAATATCCACCTCATCAATTATGATGGAGTCGTCTATCGGAAAATCTTCTTCCGAGCGAATATAATTGGTAGCAACAGTCAATAATTTCTCCTCAAATGGAGGGCCTAAGTCCTCGTACATGTTCTTGAGTAGATCATCTGTAGCTAATTCAATGGCTGGTGTAGAATCACTAGCCGGACTGTTCTGAATCGGGATACGCCGTCGAAGCCGTGAGATCGGATCAACATTGGAATGTACGCGTCCAGCCCGATGAACAATTTTCAAATTCGGGTACGCGGAAAATACCGCACCCCAAGTTAGAAGTCGTCGATTAACGTTCTGGAACGTGCGACTCCACGTCAGGGCAGCGTGATCGGTAATGCCCGCAACAATTTCTCCTTCGAGAAATGGCTGAAACTTTATCAGCGCTTCCTTAAGTGCTAAAGCCTCGCGCTCTGTCGGCGAATAATTGCGCTCAGCCGACTTGAGAACGCGCGACCAATAGGAAATAACACGCTCAATATGCACTGTAGTGTCTTCGAAGTTAGCGGCCCAATTTCCGGGAAGTGGGACGTCGTCTACGCCTTTGATGGTGGAAACAAGGGACGGAACAGGCTCACCGGCTTTGAAAGCACGTTCTAATCGTTCGTAGACTCGCGTTCCACGTAAGTCACGAATGAGAATTGGTTGAACCTGCTGCAAGATTCCGGCAAGGCCGTAATCACAAGCATCCGTATATACCCGATAGGGTTTTCCTCGCATCGCGTAACCACGCACAGGTGCATTCGTAAGACACTGCTTGCAAAGCTCAAATGACTCTTGATGCAGTGAAGTCCATTCCCACTTAATACCTTTCTTGAGCAACTGAAAAAATGGCTGTGCAATCCAGGCATAGAACGGTACATACGACGAGAAATACACCATCATTCCGAGGAACTGTTGCAGTTCTTGGACATTGCGTGGTTCATCTAACTGTAAAATTGCGTCTACCTTTTCTTTGTGGTAGAAAGACCGAGGCGCGAAACTTTTTGACCAAGTAAGAGCAAAGATTGGTAAGCAAGATGACACTTCGGTGGTGAGAGGGTAATATTTGCCTGCGCAATCGCTCTAAATACTTGATCCAAATGTTTTACATGGTCCTCGAAGGTTAACGAAAAGATTACAATGTCATCAATGTAAACAAGCGCAAATATCCATAGGAATGGAGCAAGTACTGTCTGCATAACGCGTTGAAAAACGCTCGGCCCGTTCCTATACCCGAATGGCATCCGACGGAATTGCCATAAGCCGCGATGAGTCCGGAAGGCAAGTTTTTCGGCAGAACTCGGAGCCACAGTTAATTGAGTGAAGCCAGCTAAAGCATCAAGGGTCGTAAGCCACTGAGAACCTGAAAGAGCCTGTAAAATATCGTCTTGCCGCGGGAGTGGGAATTCATCAGCAACAACCATTTCATTCAGTTTGCGCAAATCAATTACCATTCGCGGCTTGTTATTGCGGTAGACAATAAATACAGGGGCAGCCCAGGGACTCTTCGAAGGCTCAATCACCCCGAGTTGGATCCAAGAATCCATTTGCTTATCAATGACTTCACGGTTAGCTGGGGATACAGGAAACGGAGGTAAGGAGACAGGTTCAGCATCGGCTTCATTGGAATCTCAACCTGAACTTCGTAGTTACCCAGCCTTCCGTCTAGCCCAATGCCTTACTATTCTCACAACAACATCTTCTAGTTGCTTGCGTTGTTCCGGAGTTACATGCTCAGAAATGTCAATCTCTTTGAGTAGACGGTCAGCGCTCACTGGTTCAGGAGGAGGTTCAGCTGTTTTAGGACCTCCCTCTACAGGTTCTTCTGCTAGAGGATCATCTGCCCCGTTTCATTGCGCTGTGCCTTCGATGAAATCTTCGTCTCTGAACGCACTGTGGAGGTAGCGGCGTCGGACTTGGAATTGATCGGATCAGTGATCTCCGCTGTTTGCCGGTCACTGACAGGTGGCGGTGATTTTGATCGCCGCTCCCCACCTGCATGCTTTCTTCCACAAGAGTTTTCATCAGATTAGCGTAGGCATTAATCTGTTGCTGTTGCTCTTTGGAGTACTTATTCATCTTGTCTAGCCATGACTTAGGATTCCTTCCAATTCCAAGGACCTGTCCAGCAGAAATAACAACCGGTGCGCGCGAGAAATTGGCGACATGAAGTACAGGTTTCTCACGAGAAATCAAGGTATCCGCTGCTCCATAAAGATCATTCTGATTCCCGTTCGTCTTGATTTGTCGTTCAACGAACAGACTATCTTGTCCGGCAGGAAAGTAGGCTTCCACGGGGACAGCAGCGCTTGATTCAGCCGGAATTACCACGCGCTCCTTCGACCAAACTTCGGAATTTAGCCGGCGGCTACGCAACTTGCGTTTATCTTTCTGATTCCGCCGGTGAGCACCCGTTCTTGCACCTCCTTGCTTCATTCCTTGGTGCAATACGACAACTTTGAAAGTGTGCCCGTCCTCGTCAATGAGTGGCGAGGAAGTCGAGGATCGAACTAACATTTCTCTTCCAGAATCTCCGAACCTCAAACGGGTCTCTCCTGCATTCCGGATTATGGAAATGGAGTACTGATCCGCAAAATCGTTGCCTAAAATAAATGGTGTGGACATGCCGTTCACAACATATGCTTCGACACTGATTTTACAGGTCCTTCGTTTGTATGGAAATAGAGATCCAAATGCACAAATCCGGAGATGGATGACTTGCCGGTCACTTGAATCAGCTTGACATCATGTCCCGCTTTGATTTTTGGCGGATTCGTGAGTTCCTCTAACGCTTTCCGCGAAATCAACGTGATATCTGATCCTGAGTCTGCTATGACGATGATAGGATCAGTGTTCAGACCTCCAACTGTTGCCGGCACCTCGGTAGCCGTAGCGCCCAAAAATGCCGAACCCGGAGGTCTGGCCATGTGTTTGCGAAGCTCGATAAGTGACTTTTGCGGATCGGAACCTAATGAATGCAACACGCGATAGTTTACGGCCTTGATTTCCTTCGCTAATCTCCGACGAGACCTACAATTCAATGAAGGCTTTGACCTGTAGCTTGTGCAAACATTACGGATCTCCGGCGCGGCATGTTCCTCCAACGGCGACTCCGGTCTAATTGAAGAAAGCTCTTCTTCGGCATTTCCAGGCAAGTCTTCCGAGTCAATTTCCCCCTCCAGAGCTGAAGTAATTCCGACATCTACATGAAATGTCTGGGGTTCAGTAGGCTGGAGGGGAATCTCAAAACCCTGCTTGGAGTCGGAAGATTCTTCTTCGCTCTCATCAGCTAAACCATAATAGACGTCATCGTAAGCGTCCTGCGCTTCATGATCTTCGCTTGAGGCCGAAGCCAAATTTACACGCGCAGCTTTATTCCCTCGGTAGGAATGTTTGCACTCATTGTCCCAGTGCTTACCACTTCCGCAGTGTCTGCACGGTCGCGCGCCCTTGGATTCCGGGGTTGCTTTCTTGGAGACGTTCCGATCATCTTTTGGGAATGCCGGAGGTGGCAAATTCGCAGACCAACCGACGAGGTTCACACGCGCTGTCTTACCGTTATAACGTGAGTGATCCCTATCTCTTTCGCGTTCACGGTCGCGATCCCTATCCCTATAGGAATAATTCTTATCATCCTTGTCAAGTTTCATTAATGCATCTTCGTGGTAACGAATTGCAGCCTGAAACTCAACCGCAGTTTTGTAAAACTGAGTGGTAAGAATTGTGTTCCAAGTGGAAGGTGCGCCATCCATGACTTCGAGAATGAGCTCAGAATCATCTAGCGTGTGGACCATATTCAAAAGTTCCGTCTTGCGAATATAATACTGGCTCGGAGTTTCCCGGGCATAGCCGGATTGTTGGTACGATGCTCTATTCGCACGGCCGCGTTGGCGATCAAGCCACTTGCGATTCAAGTAATAAGTTGCGAAGGCATCACGCAAGGTATCCCAATCCTGCTCAATCTCCGTACGATAATCGTCAGGAAGTGACCAGTACCAGACCTCGGCATCACCTTCCAGCCGCTTAGGTACAACACGGCCCAACTGTTGAAAAACAGTCTCCGACTCCTTGGCTAAATCCGTAACCTTGAGAAACCAGCGCATAATGGTGTCTGTATTTCCATCCCACTTCGGTACGTTCTCATATTTCAATTTGAGATCGAAATGAGTCTCCTTGATTGATCCAGGTTGAACCTTTACAAGAGTTGGACGTCTACCACTATTTGCCGGCGGAATCGGATTCGAGCGCCTCGGCGGCACACCTTTGTCATCGGAATCGTCACTAGGCGAATCATCAGGATCACCACTTGGCTGACCACGATTTCTCTGTCCCAGAGGCACAGTTCCACCGGAGTTAGGCATATGCGGTGGTCTATCACGGAAATTACGAGGTTCCCGTGAGTTCATGCGATCCATCTGTTCAAATTCCTCAGGTATCGCACTATGACCTCGTGCTGGACGCGAACGTGCGGTGTTGTAAAGGGAAGCGACCGGAGCAAGAATCTCATTGATACGGCGGTTACCTTGAGGAAGACCCCGGCCACGAGCTGTCGTACCAAACCGAAGGGAAGAAGTAGGTCCTGTGCTTCGGTGACGTGAAGAAGCTAATCCCCGATACTCAGGCTCTTCGCCTTTCATTCTTTCTTGTCCGGCTGGACTCCTTGTACGCCTTCCTGAGGGTGATCCTGTTGCGGAGTTCCCAGAAGCCATAGATGTAGCAGCTCCTCTTCTGTGGAATTCTGCCAATCTATCCTGAAGTTCGTCACTTCGAGGTTGCGGCTTACGAGAAGCAAAATCGAAATACTTATCTAACAAAGCTAGAAAGTTTTCTACCTCAACACGGAAACAAACGGAGAGGATTTCGAAGTTGTTTTGACGGAAAAAGTCAGAAGGATCTTCATCCTCTCCCCAAGTAGGAATGGTAGGCAATGCCTTGGCTGCCAATTGAAAACCTTCCGCGGAAATATCACGCAGATCAGCTAAGACATTGACAAGAAGCTCGTAATCGGCCCTAACAAGTCTATAAGCGTATGCGTCAATAGTCTTCAATTCAAGCCTCTGAACGTGGGAAAGCACTCGATCAAGCAACCTAAACTCTTCAGGAAACTTGTCTCGATATAATTTCCGGCTTGCCTTTTGAACATTTACCAGGAAGCCTTTACCGATGGCATGACTTCCCAAGATCAAAGCTTCCAGACGGCGTGCTTGAATCTCAGTGTTGGAACCAATCTTGGCAACCGACTTCACAGTAGGCCAGTCTAAGAGAAAGTCTTCAGGTTCACCTGACATACTGACTTCGTCGTCGTCAATAGGACCAGAATATTTTTCCAAGACGGGAAGATCGAAGACATCATTCTCCTGAATGTCCGGAATGGTGGTGTTTGCGGAAGTATCAGCGGGAGATGGTGTACGACGCCTATCAGATCTACTCGGTGGTCGTGCCGTTTCGTCAGAAGACATAGTACGGGAAAGTGTTTATAGTGAACTCAGCTGAAAGTAAGAGATTTCCCAATGTGTCCACCAATGTTAGAGATAGTGCTTATTTGCAAGTCTTGAGCAATAAGCAACGAGTTGAGAACCGTTGCGAGAGCGACGGTGTAAGAGTTGAGTTACGACGAAACCTCAAGAATCAACTAAGAACACTCTGTTCTACTAACGCTACCGAATATCTCAGCAGAGCTTGAAATATCGGCGCTAACGTAGTACTGAATGAATCTAAATGTGCTGAGCTACACTTAATTCACGCAAGATATAAGGGTGCAAAGTCAATTGATTGACGGTAGAGTTACTACAAAGATGGGATAAAAGATGTCTTCCCGAGAGGGAAGACACCTCCTTTTATAGGTAAAATACTTCTAGAATATTCGTAGCTAGGCTATGTAGATAGATACGGCTGCGCAGTAGTGAAAGATTCCAGACGCGTTGCGGGTACGCGTCTGAACACTGCATCAGCACTGCAAGTGGCCGTACATCAAGGGGTGGGAAATACTACGTTTCGGCCGAAACATCATTGTTGTATCGCCACTAAACTCGAGACAGAAGTCGAGTTTACGGAGTCTACGATATGACGGTAAGTAAGCCATATCCATCACAGACATATCCGCTGTTCAAATGAGCGATGGACATCCGGTATCCCCTCTCGAAACAAATGGGGCTGACGACGACGACTATGGGTCTGACGAAGGCGCACCTGAACCACTGCCGAATTGGTCGCCCCGGGAGAACATGCGACAGTTCGAAGCACTGCAGTGTCAGGAAGATGGTTACGTGCCCACTCGCGCACCACGTCCTGAGTCCACCGGTCTGTGGCGCGACCTCAGTATCGACACGCCCGAGCAGGCGCACAACATCTTGCGCTGGGTGCGACGAACAGAACCATCGGCTTACGCCCTCGCCATCCACACCCAAAACGTCCTCGAAGCGGAACCGACACTCCTGCGCACGGCGGGCGAAGTGTACTTACTCAGTAAGTTGCGCGTCGCCAAAACGCGCTACTGGCTGAGGTCGACGGGCCAAAAGACGGCGCCGCGCTCGACGCACGTCCCGATGGACGGCGACGTCGAGATGCTACCGGCACACATCTACTTTGGTACATCGGTGCAGGACCTGGACACCACGACCGTGCTCATCGCAGAGCGTCCAGAAAACGACGGATCGGTGCAGTCAGGTACACACACCATCCTGACGGCGGCGATCCGGCTGTATGAAAACATGCCAGCGCGGGAGTGGCCGTTGGGTATGCGCATATCGGCGACCGCATTTCCACGGAGCGACGTCGAACACGCATCTCCCTACACCCCTGACATACGGGCCTGGTACACCATTCAGGCGTTGTGCCCCCGTCGTCCCCGGCGCGGGGGGTCGCACAATCGCGCGACGTTCTTCCTAAAATTCATCAGCATACTATCTGTCCACGGCGCATTCCATCGCATCGCGCAGTTTGGCGGCTACCCGGATGCTTCCCTTCCCCTCGAGCACTACCCGTTCATCACAGCGAACATCTGCGAGTCCCAGATTGTCGCCTGGGCCGTACATATAAAAGCATTTTTCATTGCAAAATATAAGGTTGAGATCTCATGTGCGAGGTTATGGACAAATGGCAGGTTGAGCATGAAGGTTATGAATATATAGCAGGTTGAGCTTGTAGAACAGATGATTTTGGGAGGTTGAATAAGTAGGTCTGAGGTTGAGAATGAAATACAATGCTGTAGAAGTCAGGTTACATTATGGTAGGTTGAGGTTGAGAACGAGACATGTGACATTTCAGATGACAGTTGGTGGTTGAGAACGAGATATGCAATATTGACTACTGAGAACGAGAATTCAAGTATTTCAAAGTTTTTTGATATTTCATCGTGATAATACCATCATAAAACACAATAATACCATGATCAGACATTTTCCAAACCATGGTGTTGTAGCCAATCACCACAATTGTCCTCCGTTGATTATCTCAATCCTTGATATCTAATCATTGTTTTTGATCTCCCATCATTCATCTATGATCCCTTATCATTCATTGGCAAATCACTATTTCGTAGTTTCGTAACTCATGTAGATAAGATATTGATGTGAGTGAATCGCTTTCGAATCGCTTTCTGACCTGATAGAACCTGTAGTAACAGCAGATAAAGTATACCAAGTAGAGAATTTAAAATACATGAGGATATAATACACGAACATAAGCAAGTGCTTGGGTCCATAGTAACACAATATTCTCGTCCTCAGCTCTACCTATAAGATCAGCAAAAGATTCACATAGAACATCAACCTCATCTTGAGTCAGAGTACCCGGTGGTGGTTGAACATTAACATGACTAAGCTGGGGAGGGGGTCCAGTACGACCGATCCACGAGCTTGCATCTTCTGTGATCGAGTTGTTCTGAGCTTGTGACCGAAGCACATCATCCTCCTGAAGTCCCCGCCAGTCAATACCATACACCTCTAATTCCTCATCATTGAGGTCTTCTTCCTCCGGTGGGAGCTGGTCTCCACGAACACCATTGACAAACATATCAAAGACGAACATGTCGGTTGGCGAGCGGTTAGGTGCATTGCGGATTTGAATCCGATGCTGGTTCCACGACTCCGCAAAGAAAGCAAGCTGGGAATTGATAGTGTCGAGAAAAAGAAGATGTAGAAGCCAGATATGAGCAATGTTATTGATGTCAAGCCCATGCCGAACTTCCAGCAGAGTGAAATGGTCGGCCCAAGTTGCACCGACTTGGGCAGTAACATCAACCCAGAGGTGCTCGATGCGTACATTATGGACGCTCCTAGGAATTATTAATAACTGAAAAATCTTACACAGATCGAGTATCGTCACCTTCCCCAGATGTATGAGCCGCGGCGAGCACCACGGTGGACTTCCATCCATGCAGCAACGTAGAGATTTTCTGCACCATGGTCGCCTCGCATCCTGGATGGAACGCCATACATCTTGGCAGCATCTAGAAAAAGCCCCAAAACGGTGTCGGCTGTGTTGTTATTGCTGGCACGTAGGCCAACAATAAGACGGGAATATCCATCGATGAAACCATGGATTACGATTCCCCACCGAATCAAGCCTACACCAAGGAATATGAGAAAACATGTCTGAAGTGAAGGGCAAAACTAACCATGTTGGCCATCATGATGCCAAAGAGAGTTCGGGCCAAGAACATGATACTCTCGACGTCGAATGCGAATGCGCTCAAATATACGTCGTACTGGATCAATACGGAGAAGAGATGCACGAAGCTTTTCCATTGGAACACGATGTCCGAGCCGGCGCAGCATCCCATTGAGCATACTTAGACCTGCACGTCGATAATGGGTTCGCAAGCGAAGCAGAAGGATATCGAGGTCGTCATCGGAGATATTCGACACAGGTCCAGTGTATGAGGTGGTTGCTGGAGATGGAGTCGCGAGCTCTTCGACCTCGGGAGGAAACTCCCCAGCCGAAGGGATGGGAAGATCAGGATCAAGAATATCGTCGCCATTACTATGAGCATCGTTCACAGGATTGAGAGGAACAGGATTGAGGGGGAAAGGACTGGGCTGTGGCTCAGCAATCCCATGCTCAAGTAGAGCATTTCGTACTGTGGTTCGACTGACTCCGAGATATCTACTGATACCCTCTGTAGATCGCTGGCCATAAGCCCATTGAAGAAAGTCGGGATCGATATAGATACGGGGTCGGCCTGGCCCATCGGAAGGGATAGTCCTTACGAGTTCTGGTCTTCCATAGTGCGATTCATCGACAGCATCCCTATATTCGAGCCGAAGATCAAATCGCATCGCAGCCAGACTTGTTTGCAAGACTGTAAACTCTTCGGGAGGGAAAACAGCTTCGTTCTGAGCCACTGTTAAAGCTATTCTTCCTTCGAAGTCAAACACTTGCCTGCCTGACAATGTCTCCAAACTCATCGATTTCATTACCAAGGTTCTCGATTATAGTTGCATCGCTGTGGCTTCCAACCACTTCTTTAACAGCATCTTCAAGCTTATGGTATTGTGTTCGGAATGCATTTAGCAAGATGCCCTGGGCAAATGGGTAGAGTTGTGGAAGATTCAGAGGAAAATCCATGTGAGAGGAGAGATCAAGGAGAGATAGCGATTCGATCACGGAGAGATAGCGATTCGATCACGGAGAGATATCAATTTTGTGACTTGTGACTAGTTGGTCACACCTTTCTCTCGATCGCCACATGGCTCTAGCAGCTTCTGCACAAGGTCCTTCCCTTCCATTCATCGCACAACTTGTATATCCAATCTAATTATGTTTCAGGCTGTACTCTAGGCCCCATGCAGCCCATTAGCTGCCATGTCGTCATTAAGCAGAGGGGCAAACTCGACAACATCCGTTCTTTTAACTCGATTTCGTTTCCGTCGCTGTTACTCGTTGAGCGAGAAAACTGGCTATGCACTACTGTCATTCCTTTGCTATCCGGCCTCCGATCTCACTTCGACCATCTGGCTACAGTTCGTAGTCTTGCAATCGACGAAACTATGTTTGCTGTGGTGACAGGGCACCACCCTCTCATCGCCAATGTAATGGTGTCGACGATGAGGAGTCTCGATTTTCATGACGACCTCTATCACCATCCTGCGAATGGCTTCAGGGAGCTGGGGCCTTACCTCAGCCTTTCGTCAGTGGTTCCGTCGTCTGAGATCAACGACTCTGCAGATATACCTGCTGTCACTGGGTTTGGGCCAGGGGCCGCCGAGTTCTTCCAAACATGGTCCGTGATGGGTGTTGTGCCCAGAAGTCATTTTGTCCTGCTGTTTTCCATCGGCAGCACTCCACTCCTTCCCTCGCTTCTACTACCATCGCATCTCGATATGCCGGCCGAATTTCTTGAATTCACCACCGATGACGTCCCCACCCCATTCGTGGCTGGGCTCGAAGTTCCACCTTATCCAGCGTCTCGATCTTCCTCAGCCTCGGCCTCGGCTTCGGCTTCGGCCTCGGCTTCTGCTTCTGCTTCTGCTTCCCCTTCCCGCTCGTCTCATCGACGATCCACAGGCTCAACTCCATACCCTGCTTCGCAGGCATCGAAGCCTTCAAAGACTGAGGCTGTTTTAGACCTGTGTCGAGCGAAGATTCCAAACTTCGAGGCCCTGGAATCGAAGGCCAGATTCCTGAAAGGGCCGTCGAAAGCAACTCCTCTAGCAGCTCATGGTCGTTGCTACTACGCGATGGAAAGGATAGTCAGTCTGCTGGGGCTCAACCCGACAAATCCGAAGGGTTGTGTGACCTTAACACCAGAGGATGGGGAGGACAACACGGCCAGTATCGACGAGGTTCTCAGAGCCTTCGACTGGGTGTGGAACACCTTTTCAAGCAAAAGGAGACTTTATACCACAGCAAAAACGATCGCCCAACGCCAATGGAAAACAACTCTCACAGGTAGCTTCAATTATGATTTCTCTCTCGACTACTGATTTGAAGCTTTAGACGATACCGATCCCAAGATCATTTCGATTTATCAGACCTTTATCGGTGTCCAGTTTCTCTGGCGACCCTCGGGACCTTTCGATCTTCTCGACACTTCCTTGCCCTCAATGGAGGCTGAAGGTGTCGAGAAATTTGCTGCTATGCTGAAACAAGTAGACATCGAAGGACTGTCGCAGCTTCTCGCCGTATATCTGCATTGAAGAAAAGGTATTTCTAAACTTGTTTCGTTGTTATTGAGCTTACAGAGCTGTAGGAGATGGACACTCGCTATAATTCGACTAAATAGAATACCCTCGCTTGGACAGCATGATTCTACTGTACATGTTCGGATAACTAACATACCCTCTTGCTAAGTATACACTAGTTGAATCATTATTATTGTAGCATACTCTTCGTTCTATTAGATTGTAGCATACTCTTCGTCTTATGATTGTACGAACTGCACATATGTATATACTGCTTCTTGATCACGATAAATATCACACCCATGTCTCTGTCCTCGTCCCTAAAGTCCCCCTCATTCACCGTACCTGCTGCTCACCTTTAGAATTCAAGAAGAGGTTGCCTGAGCAAACACGACTGTCACCGCCTGACATGGTAGCCGCAGCTCCTTTGATTTCTTGTCCTGCCCAACACGCAGCGAAGGACGGCTGCGAAGAGGGCTGGGTGCGCCAGTATCGATTTCATGTGGCATGAAGTTACGAGACACGTTCGAGGAAGGCACAACGAAGATAAGTTCTAGGTGTACAATGTTGAATAAGGACTGCTCAACGCAGACAGATTGATGGAATTGGTCAACATCAACTCCGACGACGAGCGAGTTCCTGATCATCATTTCGCTCATCGACTTGTATGACTGGAGGGCGAGCGACACATCCCGTTGCCTGTATGCCTCGTAGTAACAACATTCCAGTCTAGGGTGGCAGAGAAGTATCGAGGATTAACAACAAGGGCTTTGCCAGCAACTTGGCCAAAACCGAACGAGGACTGAAGAAAGGGTGCGAACGATATAGTTTGAGCGACAAGGACGCACCATAACTCCAGTACGGATGCCATCAGTATGGATGGACTTTGATGGGGACATGAGGAATCGGCGGTCTCTGAAGTTTGAGTCGATGTTGCTGGGAATATGTTAGAAAAAGAAGTAGCAACAACGTCGATTGACTTACTCGCTGTTTCAGTTGCCCGGGACGATACCAGTCCGACTGTCTGGAGTAGTCCCGCCATCTGCCATGCGGCCGATCCTCCCTTTGAATGACCTAAGAGACTATTTAGTGCCATAATAGGGGCGGCGTTGCCTGGCGTGCGTCTGATCGTGGTGAAGATTTGTGTCAAAGACGGATCTCATTGTCCTCCTACAGTCACTAGTTAGCGATCGTGACGATTCAAGAATATAGTAACGAACGTTGGCCTTGGTGCTGGTGCTATGAATAGACAACACACCGACATCGCCCGCGGTCAAACCCCAGACTGCAAGGGCACGGCGGATAGGTGCAATCCTAGGGTCGGTTCTTCTGAGCATTCCGTACATAGAAATGGTGTCCTTGTCCTATTGTGCAGCCTCTTTCTCCATGTTTGCGACTGGGGATGCCAATACTCGTCATCAATGGGCGCCCTTTGCGTTTTCTGCAATTGAATCTCTTCCTGTAGCTGGGAGTGCTCGTGAGCGAGCCACTGCGAAATTTGCGTGCGACGGAATGCGAGTTGGCGAGATCGATAAGCCATATCAAGAATAGGGAGCGGGTTTTTAGGCGACACTTGTTTAGCAATGGTAAGGGGACCAAGACCAGGGGCAGGAATAGAACAGCCAGCTTTGTCGCTACATGAGAGGCGTGAGTGCGCTTAGAGATAGGTCAGATCAGTTTAGCACGTCGAAGTCGAAGTGAAAGCGAGAATGCCACAAATTGGGCACCCAAGGTCCAACACAGTTTTCGCCCTCATAACAATGTGCACGCCAGTGCCTTGGGCTTCCGTGAACTAAACACAACACGCAAATGTCAGTTGATGGAAATACGAGAGAAGAATGCGTACAAACCTGGCGCGAGTTGTTGTGGCAGGACGAGACATTTCCGTTGGTTCGCGGCCCACACCTTGGGCTTCCCAGACAAGATAGTGTCGCAGGCGATTTCCAGCGACTCCAAGGCAGTAGCACTAGAAGAGACTTAAATACCGAGAGAGTACCAACTTCCGAGGGATGGATATGCTTGTACAGTTCGTAAGGATCGGTGATTCCAGACATGTTGGGGGCTTCCGCAGTGCAAACGAGAGCCCATAACGTCGCCTGATCGGTTTGAGCGATGATATCGTCAGGGATGCCATAACGGCCAGCATGCCATCCAGTGGGATTTGTCCTGCGACGGTTCGGCTGAAAGCGAAGCTCTTGGGTACGAACACGAGTGCACCTTTCTTGAGCTTGAAGAACCATTGTCCGCCCTCTCCAGCCCAGACGTCGCACTTGTCGCCGTGTTGGAGCTTGAACTTGTGGGCCTCCGACTAGGCGACTTCGATGGGTTCAAGGTCGTGGATGAGCTCAATTTCCTGGTTGAAGATCTTCTTCTTCGATCGTAGCCGCGGAAGAGCTCGGGTTCTACAAAGAATGAGACGAGAGTTTGCAACGAAAGGAGGAACATACCTATCAATCGAACACCGGCATGCTCCAAGATATCCTTCTGGTACTGTCCTTGACGTCTTTGTCGTCTACCGGTTGTCCAGTCTTGCTATCGACCCAGCCAACATAGAGGGAACTGTCCTTCAGATGGCCATCGAAGTGTTTGATATAGCCCATAATCCAGGCCATTTCGATGCAACCCTCAATCGTGAACTCGCCCCTCGCCTCCATCTCCCATCGAGTACGCGAGCTTCCCCACGTCCCACCTCCCGAAACCAGTGATCACCATTACCTTCTCGAGATCGACCATTCCTTGAAGGCTCGACAGATCAGACAGACTTTCATACGTCTCGAGGGTGGGGAATTCGAAGCGGAAGTTGGCGCGAGGTGTCACGTTAACGGTCTGAAGGAGTCTCTCGGCCTCCACCCCGTTGATGATCTTGGAGCCGGCGGAGTTGTCGAGAGTAATAGCACGACACAATTCACTCTTCTTCATCAGGTCTGAACGAATGCGGCCCGTGATGTCAGCGAGATCAGGGAGCTTGTCCATTCCACCGTTCAAGTCCGCCCAGATGGGCTCGACCTGAGTAATGCTGAAGAGGAGGGGATGCATGAGGCCGAGAATGTTGAAGGTCATTCATTTCCTTGGCAGAGAAAGTCCGAACACCGTAGCTCTCGAGCTCGTGTGCGACAATGTTCGTAGGCCCCATGAGGCCGGTTCCACGAGTCCAGCTATAAACAAATTAAAATGATAAGGGCCAGAAAGGATAGAGTGCGTACCCGATGACGGTGCCCGCAAGACAAAGATATTCACCCAGCTTTCTGAACTCCACCGTTGGAACAGCGTCTCCAGAGAAATCTTCGACTCTGAATACAAGCCATCGTTTCCGAACAGTCTGTGATTGGGAGACAGCGGAAGGATGACTTGAGTGGGACGGGTGACGAAATGACGGCTCGCTTTCTTTGTTTTGACGGCTCCGAGGATGCGAAGGAGGTTCACCAACATGATGTGATGAGCGAGTTCTGATTTGTCGTCCAGGCCATCAATCTCGCGCCCGTTTTCGGGCACGCCAGCGAGGGAATGATGTAGTCGAGATCCAACCCGAGGTTGGCGAAGATGTAGTCGACCAGGGCCTCGACGTCCTGCTTCGATCCCTGGTTAAATGGAACAACAGTAAGAGCAGAACCGCCGCTTCCAAACGTCTGGAAGATGGATTGGTAGTACTCGACGGTCAATCAACTGTAACGGGAGGTGGTGATAACAACGTGCGCCCTGCCGGAGAGGAGGCCTTTGACGATCTCGACACCGATGGAGCCCTTTCCGACACGGTTAGGAGAGCGTTCTTCTTTGAACGTGGTTCGGAGGTCGCGATCTCGTGCAAAATGTCGAGATAGACGCCTGCAAGTTCTACTGTACTCCAATTGGCGCCGACCTTGCGCTTCAAGTGAAGTAGGGAACTTTGTCTGCAGATACGGAAGTGCAGCTGGGAGGTGGGGGCGAAGGAACTAGGAGGAAGATCGACACTGTCTCGAGCCGGCGCGAGCACGGGCTCAGGACCCTTGCGAAGAGATCGGACGACGCCCTCGTACAGAGCTTGATGCGATTCTTCTGCTCCTGGCTGATGCGGGCTGCGATTTGACGACTGTCCAAAGCTGAGGACATCATCCCGAACTTTGTTGATGTTGACGCGCCAGAGACCGTGTCTCCGCTGGCCATCTCTTCGACATAGGCCTCCAACTTGCGGACATTCTCGCAGACGACTTCGGAGTACACGATATTGCCTTTGGCCGTAACCTCGTATGAGGAGCGGTCGGGAAAGT
>JARJCV010000251.1:0-68048 GCA_029281435.1 Mycena haematopus
CCTATTTTTTGCGGAATTCCTACGGCCATTTCCGCCTCACACTCTGGTTCAAAGTTCGACTTCATTTTACTTCTCTGCAGTTCGCATGTCCGAATTCCGGCTTTCGTGCGGCCGTCTCTGCCGTTCCGGCCGGTTGCCTATCCGCGTCTTCGTGTCCTCCTCGCTTCCACCTTTCCGTCGCACTCCGCGCGGTATTTTTGCGGCCATTCTTCAGTGTGGAAACCCTTCTCTAAAATCCGACGACATTCCCCACCTCTCAGCTTCGCATTCCCCGTTCCCGGGTTTCCGTGGTCGTTTCCGCCGCTGCATCCGGCCGTTAGCCGTATGCGTGGCCTCCCTTTCATTTCTGCCTTTTGGCAGAGCTCTAGCACTTGTTTTTCCGCCGATTTCCGGTCTGCAATTCATGTCTTCATTCCAACTTCATTCTCCGCCTTCTGACTTCGCATTTCCGATTTTCGGGTTCTCTGCGGCCGCCTCTGCCGCTTCGGCCGGCCGCCTGCTCGGATTAATTCTCCCCCTTCATCCTCTCACTCCCACACTTCCTCGGGCCCCATTTTTCCGGTCATTTCCGGCTCGAATCCCCATTCTAAAATCCGACGACCTCCCGTCCAGTCCCTGGACTTCTGCCCTGGTCTATTGGCTTACTTCACCACTCTACAACTCATTTGGAGTCCTTGAAAAACCCTTCTCGGCGGGTTTTCTTCCATGTGGTCGGCCGCGCATTCTCCGCGCATTTCCGGAATTTCATTTCCACCCCCATCCGGCCTCCATTTTTTAATGGCCCGGATTTCTCTGCTCCGACCATGTGTCTTCAGTGCCTATCCTTTGGCACTGCACACCCGGCAACGTCCACGTTTGGGTGGATTAGTGTTTCTATAACACCGGCTGTCTAGGTGAAGCCATAGAGAATTCGCTACGCACCCTAATCCTTGAGGGATGGTCTCTATGGTCCTGTCGGGCCCTTATCGGGCCCCTTCTGGTCCTCTTTCTTTGGACGCATTCTGGCCTCTTCGTAGGCACCCCCGGGTCCGCTCGGATCCGCTCTTTTCCGACCTTCCGGTATTTCTTGCCCTTCTGCCTTCACCATTCCTTTCCGCCTTCATTGCGACACTTCGGGTTCCGCTTCGGACCTGGATTATTTTGTTCGCACCATTCCCGCTGTGGCTCGTGCTCCTTGGGGGCAAGGAGCCTTAAAGGGGGGATACTGTCACGTCCCCGTGCCCTTTACGTGATAAGCCAAGAACGTATTCAACTTTAAAAGACTCTGCGCTCACTTCCGGTCTACTCGAACTCCCGCTTCGTCTCCTATTCGCATTCTAGTGTTCTGTTGCATTCCCGCCTCGGGTCCGCTCGGACCCGGGAACACTACCATTCTAGTCACTTCCCCTTCGGCTGCACTTACTAGCCGGTCACTTCACTTCCGGGTTTCATCCCCAGCCTGTTTGCATCCAGGCCGTACTTCCTTGACTTCGCCGTATTCACTTCCTTGCAATATTCTCCCTTTGTACTGCTGCCTCGGGCCCGCCCTCGGCCGTAGACATTCCCATCATGTCTACCTCCCTTCTGGCTCCGTTTCTCCGCCGGGTCCGCTGCCCTGCCGGGTGCGCTCGACTTCCGGTTGCATTACATTCCCAGTTACAGCACAACTATATTCACTTCAGTTGTGATTATTCTCCCTTCATACTTGCGCCTCGGGCCCGCCCTCGGCCGTGGACATTCCTGTCATGTCTACCTTCCTTCCGGCTCCGCTTCCCCGCCGGTTCCACCACTCTGCCGGGTCCGCTCGATTTCCGATCACATTACATTCTTACTTGCGGCACTCCTCCATTAACCTCGCATCGAGTTCTGCTTCACTCTCGTTGCTTCGCCTTCAGGTTTTCTGGGCTTATATCTTCCCCACTTCATTACCTTCTTATCTTTGGCTCCTCGGCGGCCGCTTCGGCCGCTTCGTCCATTCACACGGCCCTGTTCTCCAGCCATCTAGGTGTTGTACACTTTCTGGCTTATTCCTCATTTATTCGGTCCCTCCCGGGTCTGCGTTTTCCGGTGCACTCCCCATCTCGGGTCCGCACTTTTCCGGTCCTATTCCCCTCCGGAATCCGGCCGCTTCCCGGCCTCCTCTTTGCCTATTCATTTATGCTTTCATTATCTTTCTACTTACTTACCGTACTCTGACTTTCGACTTGTACTGTCTTCAGGGTTTTCCTCGGATATTCCTAGGCCTTATTCCCATGCCTTTGATCCGACCTTATTGTCTGTCTCCCTCCTTCCTATTCGTCCTTATTGTTTCTTTTGTTATTTACTTATGATCCCGGCATTACTTTACCCCATACGTATTTGCCCTATTGTTCTCTATTGTTCTGTTGGACTTCTTACCGCTTTTGTATACACAATTAACTACTCTAGTATAAAAGCTAAGTACATACTACCGTGTAGCTTAGCTTCAAAATTACTTGTTATGTGTCTACTTGTCTTGTGCTTACTTGCCATGTGCTGAACATCCTGTTCACTCTTTGTTTCCGACTTCGTCTTAATATTCTTCGCCCTTTTCTCTTGGGCCGAATTCCCCTCGGATCCGGCCGTTTCCAGCCGCCTCGGGTCCGGCTCACTCTGCTCTCGGATCCGGGACCCACCCGGCCACATTCACCTTCATTGTGCCTTCCCAAATTCCTTTCGACTTCACTATTCGGACCAGTCTTCGACTAGCTGCTTCATTTCTTGTCACAGCTTACCCTGGCCCTCTGTTTACCAGTTCTGGTGAACTCTGCCATTCCTCGGGCCCGGGTCGTACCCGACTCGGCCGCCTCGGCCGCTTCGGCCGATGCGGCCGCTTTCGAGCTTGTTTCAACTCGCCGAACCATTTACACTTATATTCCACCCCGGCCTCCGTTTGGCCTTCGCCTTCTATTCCTTTGGGTCTCCGGCCTTCCTGCACCTCCGGCCTTTGACCATTTACTTACTCGGGTCACCTCTTGTCTGTGTCAGTCCACTAGCCTTCCGTCCGGTGGTCACGCATCCCAGATAGTCGTGCACTCACCCGCCGTCACGCACCGTAGTGTTCACGAGAAAGACCACATCTCCGGCACTTTGACGATTCCCGTCTTAATCCCGTTCCGGATCCGGCGGTTCCGTCCGCATCTAGTCCGTCCGTTTCCATCCCCGGCACGGGATATGACACTGTCTAGAAGCTGCTGAACGACATTCATTGTATCTTCTTCGACCGTGGTATGCAGATATCGGAGACATTCGGGGTCAACACTGCGAATCGCCCAGTCGAAAAGCACGGGAGCAATACTATCCAGGCGCAGGGAGGCGAGACACAGTTGATGCAACTCTGCGAAGGCGTTCAGATCATCGTGGACGTTTGGGTAGCTGCCAGCCCACAGGTCCAAGAAAGAGACAGATTTGAGACTCGTTGGAAAGCATCGAAGCAAAGACAAAAGCCTCGCGTTCGTCTCCAAGCGAGCCCCTGCAAGTTCGATGGATGAGAGCGAAGATCGGGTGATCAGGGTGTAAATCGCTTGTTCACAGTTCGAGTGCAAGTATTTCCAGTTGTAGATCCCGGCGTTTAAGCTCTCCAGATTGGTGAACTTGCAGAGGATTGTGGGGAAAACGTTCGACTGCATCCACACACACGGCTCATATAAGCCAGCTTGAACGAGGCGTAACGTGCGGACGTGCAGCGCTAGGTGCGGAGATGCTGAAAGCACATCTGCAAGACATTGCAAAGCCTCAATGCTGTCACATCCCGAAGGCCCAATCGTGAGATCGGAGAAAATCAGCATTTGGCTTGTCGATCGAAAGGAGTGGGCCACGAGCGCGCACGACTTGAGGCTTTCCTTGTCAGTTTTGGCAAGAATGAGGTCGATTAGTTCCTGCGGAAACATCGTACAAAACGTGTTGGAGAGGTATTGAGTGCTAGTGGTGTTCCATGCAGTAGCTGCTGAATTTGGGTCAACTAGGCTTTGAGGCAAGCACCGAGCAAACCTCCGCAACAACGCGAGGGGCAGCTCGTCACTGCCAAGTGCTTTCTGCAGCAGAAAACAGTTACAAGTTCAAGTTTTCGCTTTAAACGATTGTGACTTCCCGACTCAAAGGTACTATCACGGTCACGGGTCCCAAACTTGGCCAGAAGCTATACCACACCCGGTAGAATCGAGCCGACTGTACTTATTCATATTTATTGGGCCGCCTGAGGGCCACCGCGTCTTAGTAGTTAGTTTACTTGTTGCGGTATACAAATGCAGAAAACAAAAAAAAAAATCACGGTCACGGGATGTGACAACGCGTTTATCCTCCTCCACTCTTCTGTCAGTCTGTCTCGGGGTGTCTTTGCAGCATACGTCCAACAGTAACCCCACCGCCACCATTCCCGGACACATCCCGGGTGTTTTTTCTGTGGCTGGATGCTGAATCCCTCGCTTTTTGGTCCTCACCAACTCGGCTTGGCTTCAAAGACGGCAGCAGCACTGTCATCCGAGTCCCCAAGGCTCAAGCGTCCTACTACTAGTCTGATGGAGGCCTTTCGCACTTTCCGCTTAGTCGTCGGTGGAGCTGAACCTTGCGGCCGGGATTCGTGTTTAAGGGCTCACCTCTGGTAGCTCGTGGTTTGCGTACAGAAGGTTCATAATCCTCCAGCGATGTGCGCTAGGCTGTCCTTGACGACACCGACAGGAGTTCTTCTGTCATCAGTCTTCAGAAATTGTGCGTTGGATCTACGGAGCAAGCCTCATTGGTTCTCGGCCCCCTTACTGTTTGACAAGACGCGCAGACCTTCAAGAGAAACGGCGGAAATCGTGCCAAATGGCCAGAACATTCCTTTCGAGTGTAATCCTGGTCGACAAACCCCCTTTGAATTAAGAAGATCATTTATTCGCTGTAGCGTAAGTAGTAAACGAGTGTATGTGCTTTTGACCAAAGAATGTGTGCTTCGCAGCCCTGGAGAAATATGAGGAACCCCGCCCGAACGTTTTCGACCACCGCAACACTGGTCTGCTGTTGGCTCAACCCGTGTCTAGATATCATTTTCCGAAACCAGCCGATTTCAGATGGCCAAACTGAGCAGATGGAGCAGCCCACCCCCCACCACAATCCCCGCAAGAATGCCCCGTCCGAGTTGGCCTTGTCTCCGAAATATCAACATATCTCCGGCGCCGGACGTGCCAGTGGACGCGGTCGGGGTGCTAGTAACTGTGGCGATCGAGCTTTGGTTATTTTGGCATGTCGAAAGGACCACAGTGCCGTCGGCGGTCGCGTTGAAGTGCGACGAGATGCAGCTGGACCATCGGAAGGTCGTCGAATTGGCGTCTGATATGCTGGCGGACACCGATTCAGTGTCGGCCATAAAGTTCGAGCCCATGTTGTATCCGCAGGAGGCGATAGAGCTGTCTGACAGCGGCATGCGTACGCCGCCGAAGAGGGAGCAACACGTCGCCACCGCGGCCTCGCTGTTGCCCCAACACCCTAGCAAACGACGACATTATTTCCAGACTGGCATGATCGTCCACTGGAGCGCACCTGGAGGAGCGTTGGGTATGGATGTAGTAGCAGTAGCGTTGGTCATGGTGGTACTGTATTAGACGAGAATGAGGGTGTTAGTAGGCTGGGGGGTTTAACGTTAGGCGCGCTAAGGCGACCGTGTGCTTTAAAAAATATGCAATACATCTGGCCATCGAATGTTTGAGGAACAATCACCGAAAGGTCCGAAGATATAAAAAGGAGCGAACCCATATCTTGCCACTCAGCCAGTGCACAAAGCTCGCTGCAGCGCTGACAGTAGGATTCGCTAGGGAGGGCGTCTGGCCATGGGATGCATTGAGCTGCTGTCGACACCTGCGCAATTCAGATCTTCAGACTTTCGGGCACCGAGAAAGCACTTGAACGCCGAGTATACAACCTGAACAAGAGCATCGAGCGGATCCTTGAACGCGGAGTATTGACTTGAACTTCAAGAGCATCGAGCGATTCGCATTCCGGACTGGGAGACTCACTGGCGGTGGTCAGACAAGCCGTGGCTGTGACAGTGCGACATCATCTTCAGTTCCAGTCTTCCAGACTTTCAAATTGGCGAGGTAAGCACTACTATATTCTGTGGACCATACAGTTTTGCAATACGAGGACTTATAATACAGGAAAAGTGGACCCAAAGAGCAAGACGGGTGTGAAGCCCGATCCACATTATTATCGTCCGACAAATTGGTTATTTCAGTCCAGGTTTTTTGGAGCATCATTCAAGCAGGCGCAAGTACAAAAGAGGGCGGAGCTCATGTCCTGAACGAACACGATACGCACATCCCACTCACAACCAATTAATTCCTCCACGCCTAAAAACAAGATGTTCACGAAGAAAATCAACGTCCAGCTGCCGCGGGCGCCGACCGCCACAGAGGCAAAGGAAAGCCGCAGCACCGGGCAGACTGAAATCAGCAGCAAAACTCCCTAATACGCGCCACAGAAGGGTTTGCAGCGCGCCGACAGCCAGAACACACGCTACATGAACATGCTCCTGGCGCTCGATGGCAGCGTTCTTCACCTGGACGCTGCTCGCGGGCTTCGTGCTCCTCCCAAACACGTTCTCGAGCCTGCAGAACAAGGGAGAACGTTGACGACAAGGGCAGTCTTCCCAACATGCGCCAGCCGGAGACTTACGTGCGTGTCCGCAGATCCGTTATCGCGTCGTGTGCTCTGGGATCGGTGTCCTGGGCATGCTCTGGTTGTGGTGGCAGTGGAATCAAAACTACGTCTGGTTGAATAACCGTATCTTCCTGTGTGCGCGCACAGGAAGATACGGTTATTCGCTTCGTTACAAGGCACACTCACGACCACGCAGTCCCGGCGCGTTGAACTCCCTCGCCGGCATCATCTCCACGCTCGCAAATGTATACAACGCGCAACATGGAGAGTTTGTCGCGACATCGAAAATCACGATTATAGTGACGATCGTTGCGGCGGCGATATGCGGGGGACTGACGCTGTTGTACAGCATGGTCAGGCTCAGGAAGGCGAAGCAAGCGCACAATCGTCAGGTAGGGCGTGAGCAAGCGGGGAGGCACGGCGAAGGAATCGTGGTACGGATGACGCGAAAGGCGAACGAGATACAGGCTGTACAGCCTGAGGGGGGGATAGTTTGAGAAAGAGAAATAGGAAGGAAAACTAGCAATATATAACGGACCTTGAATGTGTACCCTGCAGTGAGAACGAATAGAAGTCAGTGCCGCGAGCTAGGAGGTCAACGGGAAAGCCATCGAATTATTGAGTTCCTGTACATTTCAGAGCGATACAAAAGTCAAGGGCAAAAGCAACGATATGTCTGCTATGGCCCGAGCAGTAATGCGACTTTTGATTCTACGTCCTGGGCGGAGAGATTGTCCAGCTCAACGTGCTTCTCTTCTCCCATCTCTACTCGCCGCTCGTCAGCCATGTTTGGAGCTGAGAAAGGGGGCGCACCAAATCTTGCGAACACGCGCGCGGGCGTCCCACTGGCTTCTCTTATGAGCACGGGCAGGTCAGGGTTATATTGCTTGATTGCGGGATATTTGGAGAGGATGAATTGTCTGCCAGGAGCGCGTAGATGAGGCAATGCAGTACAGCAGACCTGCAGGGAATAGATTCACCGTGTACCCGCGGACGCGGCGCCGGTCTGCGAGCACAGGATGCGTATTTCTCGCAATGCAGGTGAAAAGGCTTTGGAGAACGACATGGAGGTATCCCGTCACACGAGTCACAGATGGATGTAACTCACTCGCCACGGTCGGCGGATATTTCATCTAAATTCAAGAAATGTGCGGTATGTGGGGTAGAATACTTCTGAAAATACGAATTCTACAAAAGCCTCTGATGCGATTAAGCAATAACTTGTTTGTGGGGTCTGGCTAGAGGTACGGCCGAGAATCGATGAAGGGTCGAAAGTGCCTCGTCCTGTGCGTCTGGGTTCAGGATCGGAATCGCGAAAGCTTCGAGGTATTGGAGGTAGAAAGATCGAGGGAACAACAACGTCTATGAGGCTCGCTGTCGATGGATATATTGAGCGGATGGATAAAGAAAAGAGAAGAAGAGCCGGAATCGAAAGGACATGCGATCTGGTGATTAAAAGTTCCGAGCCAAGTTTCAAACGGCGGAGGGTGCTGCACATGAGCTGGAGGCAGTCGGTAAACGTGGCGCGTCGTCCGGGAGGGGGGGGGGGCGTAAACGACGGTTCCAGCGCATCAACCTTCTTGAGGCAGCGGAGCAATTCGAGCATTCTCCGCCCGTTATATTGTGGTGGAGGTGACGCGGGGGGGAGGTACTGCAGAGCGATGGCGATACAGAACGGTGGCGGCGTCCCATCCAAAATACGACCGGCGACAAAGGTATGATTTGCAGTTGCAGCCGGAGAGCGGGGAGCGGGATGCATTTGTAGCCACAACTCAGGAAGTAGAATATGAGGTCGGTGACGTTCGGGAAGCCGCGCATGAAGTCCGCGAAGGGGGTGTAAGCGTTAAGCACGCCGTCGAGCGTCAGGCTGGTGCTATTTGAGATCTTGACTACCAATGTTGTCCACAAGGTAGTCACTCGATTTCCCTAGGTGCGAAACGCGGAGATGTCACGCGTACGGCGCGAACGCGCATTTGTCGGACGGACCCCAAGAGCTAGCGGTGCGAAGCTGTCTATGCTGTCGAAGCCTGTCGTCGACAACGATACATGTATTGCGGAAAAGCTGATGTCTGTTGCGCGGAACCCGGGATTTGCACACCAGCGAGAGCTCGTTTGTTTCACGTTTGTTTCAGCGATTGTATGCATTCGGCCGTCCAGATCTATGATTCCTGCGCCATTGGTTAAATTTTGGAGGAGTCCTTGAAAATTTGAAGTAAAGACGTCGGGCATCGCCACTGACCCGGGAGCTGTTGAGCCGTAAGCGAAGCGCAAAATTGAAAGCTGGTTTGTTCCGTCCTTCAATGTGCATCGATCAGCTTTCAGGAACATCCTTGAAACATCCTCATAATTCGCGGTCACCCAACTGACAATGAAAACCACGGATGGCCGCGGGTTGGACCGACCGAAATCGGACCTCTCGGAGTTGTGAATCGTATCGATTGCGAGCCGGACCTGGACTAGAGCATCAGCAAAAGCAAGTTATATGGCGCTACAGCAGGATGCCGAGCACATATTTCGGTTGGCAACCGTGGAGTGACCGTGGACATGTCTTGCTGGTCCGATTATACTATTGTAGCGTCGTGGTTTCGGACAAGGGCTTCAGCTAATACCGAGTGAGTTGTTTGTGAAGCACCATCTCGACATACTGAAGAAAACGGAGCCAGTTCTTCGGTTGCGCGAGTGGAACCTCGATATACGCGTATTTAGGCGTTCTTCGTGCCCCGAGCGAGACTATTGAAGCGCCAAGTTAGCCTCTTGCCTCCGCAGAGTTCGGTCAAAAGTTACATGCTATACCAATGTCGCGTCAAACAAACTCCGTCGAGACTGAAGTAGAAAACACAACATGATTCTGAAGTGAGATTTGCTTCGATGTTCCTGACTGCGAATGGATAAACTGATTTTTTTTGGCTTTAGTTCAGCATACGGGGTGCAAAAGACGTCTGATACTCGGTTTCATCGCAAGACGAAAGATTTGGGGCGGGACTGTCGCGGAGGAGCTAGAAGAATGTCATTGCCATAAATGGCATCTTACTTTGCTACATCCGAAAGCGCCGCGAAAAGTGAGCCGAAATTCCAAACTCCGCTGTCGCGATATCGATATAAATTAGGCGGGGCGAGATGGAGTCGGGCAGTTCTGAACTCTTTCAGCAACGCCCATTTCACCGACAATGCGACTCGTGCCCACGCTCGTTTTCCCGGCTCTCATAACTGCTTTCCTTCCTTTAGTCTCCGCACACGCTCGCCCTGGTGGATCACTACATTCCTCGCATTCTCGCAGTCTCTCCCGCTTGCAGTATCACCAACCGAGAGATCTCCTTAATTTATGCGTCAATATCCCGGAGACAATCATAGATGTCCTGGGGCCCGACGGTATCATCAACATTCTTGGAGCCGGTGGTGTTCTTAACGGTCTTCTTGGCATCGACCTCGATGTGTGCTTGTGCATTGATGTCAGTTCTGCCGCGTATTTCCCTGTTCATTAGCTGAACCGCTCGTGTAGAATCTCGACATCTACCTCAAAGCCAATGTGAACGTAACTACCAACGGTCAAGCTCTCGCTGCCATAAATGCCCTGGTGAGTGTATTTCACTTTTATCTTCGACGCCATTCTTACCTCATTCTTAGATCGATGATGCCGACAACACCAATGCTCAATGCGACGCGCTTCCTGCTCACGCCACGCGCAGATGCACCACCGCGAATCCCTGCGGATTTGATTGTACTCCTCCGTATACGCTTTCATACGATGGGACCCAGTGTCACTGTGTAAGTGCATTCTCTTATATCCGCCTTGACCTTTTATTTGTGTTCTTGCTGAAGATGTATTCGGTTTTCGCTCATATACCTTCTTGCATATATTCTCTTATTCCCGCTCAATTTGTCCCACCTTTTTCTCGTGCACATCTGCTCGTCTTCGGTCTTCGCGCACATCTCGATTCTCCCGCTTTCTCAAACTTGATATCTAACTTGTCATTTGCAGTACTCGTGCCCATCTTCGGCAGCTCGTTCTATGAAATCCCGCCGCACCGAGATTTATACATACGAAGATGCCAAGGATTATTGCGCCAAGTCTGCGGGCGGCAATTCTGAGGTTTGCGGCGTCTTCGGCAAACCCAGGGACTGGGAATGCATCGACGTGACATCAAGCCCCGACAGCTGTGAGTACCGCGTTTGTTTCGGGCTCTCTCTCTCTCTCTCTTTGTGCTTATACTGCTTCCAAGGCGGTGGATGTGTCATCCAACCCCCCTTCCCTGCCACTAAAGCTGCGCGTGGTATCGACTGTGGCAGCATGGCGAACGGAGAGAACCTCAAGTGCCAGGAAGGCAAATGTGTCGCTGAAGAGGGTTCCTCTGTTAGCCCGGTCGCTACCAACCGTAAACCTACCAGCCATAAATCGCGTGGCGGTATACTCGACGGTTTACTCGGCGGTGTACTCGACGGCGGCAGTTCACCCGTGGGCGGCGTCGTGTCCACTGTCACCCAAGCCCTCAGCCCAGCCTTAGGGCCCCTGATATCGAACGTCTTGGGCAGCGCCGCCATGTTGTCTAGCACCGCACCCTCCAGCGGGTGCGTCAACGCATCCGGCGTCTCGGCCGTCTTGCTCGCTGTAAAAGCCATTGTTAGCCTCGACCCTCTATCCATCGTCGCCGACGTTAAGCTCGCGCTTGGCCAAGTCACAGCCCTCCACCAGACGGCGCAGCAGTGCAGTGGTGCTGGCGCTGGCGATGGCGGGAACTCTGGCGGTAGCGCTGGCAGTGGCAATCTGCTGGCGACAATTGGCGATCTTCTGAACCATCTCCTCAACTTACAAAACGCCTTTCCCAACGGCGTCGCGCCCACCGTACCATCCACCCCGGCCGAGGATCAAACATGTTTCGTTCTCGACCTGTGCGCTCTCCTCGAGGGACTCGGTCCGATCGATGTCTGCGGCGGACTTGGGCAGACGCTCCACGACCTGCTCCAGAACCTCGTCGACGGACTGTTAAAAACTTTAGGGCTCGACCCCAACACCTGCCCTCGTTCGGGCCCTGTCACTCCGCTCATCGACCTCAACCTAAAACGGCGCGCCTTCCGGACGCGAAGCGGACACTTCGCCCGCACGGACGTGGCTTACGTCCTCTCCCCCGATATAACCCCCTCCGTGATGCGCGCCCTCACCATCACCACCGCCATCACGAACATTAAAACCGGGCTCCCATCTACTTGTGAATCCCTGCTCCCCACCCTCGGCCGCCTGTTCGCTTCTTCTTCTTTATCCGCCCTCCAGATGAATCTCATCGTCGCAACCACCGTGACGCAGCTTTGCAAGGATTCGTTGGCCAAGTCGAGCTCGGACACCAAGTTGACAGAGCTGGTCGAGTTACTCCTCCCCGCCCTTCTTGTGATGCGGGAAAATAAGTCTCCGAGTGTTGCACAGTCCACCGAGTGTCCTAGCGCCGACGCGACCCTGCCTATCTGCCGCCTCCGTATGCCCATTAGCGACTTCATTCGCTGCTCCTGCAGGAATCAACAGCTGCCAGATGACACGCAGGAGATCCTCGATGGCCCCATCCCGGCGGCCGTACCGTGCTCCTCCGTTCTTTCCCTTCCCGCGACGTCTGTCGTCACCAGATCCACCGTCCCTGCCGCCGTTTCCCCCAGTCCCAGCGACAGCGTCGCCGTCGCCGCGAGTGCACTCCTCACAGCCTGTCTCAAGGCCAATCTTCTGGGAGGGAATATGCCCTTCAAGACGGAAGCCGTCCAGAAGCTGAACTCGGGCGGGATGAACCCTTTGCTAACGGCGCTCGTTGGCAGTGACCTTCTCAAAACGGGTCCCGATGGGACTTTGGGGGGCGTGGTCGCCGAAATCTTGTTGAACGGCAACAAACACACAACGACGGTGGACGTGAAGCAGCTCGTCGCCAACGCGGTCAGCCTGGTGGAAGATGCGAAGGGCAGCTCGGACTGCAAATGCAGCAAAAATGCCGACAAGCTCATTGCGGCCCTGAATCAGTTACCCGTTCTCGTCGATAATCTGCAGGACGCCGTGGGCCAGTGCGCTTGCGCGGGCGCGCCGCTCCTGGACAGTATTTCTGGTCCATTGTCGAAAAATCCTCGCGTCATCAAGGCCTTCCAGCTTCTGAACGCGTAATTGCGCGTAATTGCCTTCACCTTTATCTTATTCTTCGCATCATTGGTAGGTTGTTAATCGATGCCTTGTCCCGTATTCGTGCTGATTCTTTTCACCCAGGACAATCCCAAGACAATCCCATCCCATTCCATTCCGCGCATGTCTCGCCTCTCATCTTTGTGCAAAAGTTCTCTTTCGCTCTTGATCTTTACTTACAGTACTGCATCACCCACCCATTTGGTACTTATGAACCTGAAGAGACGAGCCGCATGGGCTTCTTTCTCCATTTTTCTTCCTCCGACCTTTCGTACTTTTGTTATGTTTGTCGTTTGATTGAGATCTTCTGCCCTGGCGCACGTTCAGAGATGTTTATGTAGTTCCGTATAAGAAAAGACGCGAGTTTCTTAGACAAAAAAACGGCCAAGTGGAGCGAGCGAGGGTTCATCGATCATTCGCCGATTTCGTAGTCTTCAATTCCGATATGATATTCTAGGCATATTTGGGTATTTGGCCCACAATGGGCTCGGATACAAGTTGGTTATTTGGATATGGTTTCGTTATGTTGTCGTCGACTCGCGACGAAGAGGACCTGAGCAGGAGGTATGGTTTGGTCTGGAGGACACCCGCCTCCGACGAGAACTCCGACGCGCATCATGGACATCAACTATTGATTAAGTTAGTGGGGAGTGCGACTTGAACGAAGAGGCGCACGTTGTGGGCAGCGTTCGAATGCCGATAGACACCACCAAAAAAAGATGCCGTCATGTCCTTCCCGGAATTTCTGGTGAGATATGTTTCCCCGCCGGGGTGCTGGTCTAGAAACCTCGTAACGTCATGAATGAAACCGGATATCTGGTGGATTGAACCGTTCAATTGCACTGCCCACTCAGAGATATGAACTTCAATACCAAGATCAAAGGGCGCGTTGTCGACTCTTCCTGAACTGTAGAAATGTCAATTACTGGAAAAAACATACGTTGTAGACCCACAGTTTTCCCAGGTAACGATCGGTAACTCTTCAACAGGTTGGGGCCATGCAATGGAGTCTTGAACTTGTTTCAAGTGTTTGAGCTTCATGGTTAACACGCCCTTCGCGATTTCATTGCTTGGAAATACACGGAGATTGCTTGCTAGACCGAGGAACTTACACACGGCGATGAACCTGTCGATTCCATCGTTATTTGCACCTCAGCAGAAGATGATTTCGGTCAACCATTTCGTCGGGTCATACTGGTACCAGAGGTAGGCATTTCTGTAGTCCATGGGAAACTGATGGTGAAAATTGTGGTAGCCTTCGCCCATCGTTAGAATCGCTGTAAAACTTGAGCTCAGGATGTTGGTAAAAAATAGAACGCGAACTCACCAGACAAGAAATGATCGCGAGGACTTAACCGATCGTCGTATGGTGTGGAACCCAGATAGTGAGCGATAGAGTTAATGGCAAAAGTGCACTGCAGCTACATGAGTGAATGAACGGATCGACAGCGCAGTTGGGCTTACATGATGAGCCACGGTCAGCCGTGCGGCGGCCGAAAAGCAGAATCCCCCCTGTGTATAATCGATCTGTTAAGATTCTGAAGGCTGATAATCGCAGTTTGAGCGCCTACCCAAGGATCGTTCCATAAAGCGGGGATAAGCGCAGGTAAAGCGTAGCCGAAAAGAGCCGCAAGAGGGAAATAATATCGATGAGTCCACAGGACTAATGGATCCTTCCCCAAGTCTGTCGAGTCCACTGGACCAGACCGTAGTTTGGACTTAAAAAGAATCCAGCCTACATGAGTCCACAGGAGGCCACGCTGCGAAAAAAATTCAATGCCAGTGCAACCGTGCCTTGAAATTTGACAGCTACCGAAGAATCATAAGGGTCCTTTTCAGTGTCCGTCCTGGTGTCATTGCTTAATTAATATTGAATAGAACAGAACTGACACACACCATCTGTGATGCGAACGATGACCGCGGGCCCAGAAGTAGCATGAACCCTGCACAGAACTGATACCCCCGAGCATGAGGAATATTTGAAGAGGAAAGCAGGCATTATAAGAACGATGCGACCATAGACGGTGGAAGCCTGAAAGAGCGTCACATCATGCAATCCATTTGATAACTAGCCATTTCACCTGCTGTAATACCTAGGACATCGTCATCAGTCTGACGAGGACTCGATGAAAACGAATTCTCACCAATCATGGAAAACAAATAGTATGCGCACGCAAAAACGACCGTATTCCGATCCAATGGAACGAAAACAAGACCGTAGATCGCGATAAGTGGTGTCAAGACAAGCACGGCGACATTGAACCATCGAATCCCTTCGATTGGGGGGAAGTTGTGGAACGCAGCAGCCATCTGGGCGGTGCGTGTAAGAGCTGCGGGTTCAGACTTGTTGAGTTGAATGGAGGGCAGGGCGCGTTGCGTCGGGTCGATTCACAGCGGATCTCTGACTTCTGGGACCCTCATCGGGTTTTAATGGATTTGGAAGTTTGACCACGATCCCGCCTGTGCGTGCGTGCGTACCTGCTGTAAAGAAGCCGCACGTACCCGAAAATGGACCTGGATCGGCCCGTGCGATTATTCGCACCGAACTTCAGGTGTACTAGTTTAAACAGTGCCGATTTTCCTTTTCCATCAGACCTGGATACCAGCGAACGCGGTGGAGCAGCGATGCCGGAATAAAGAACAGACATGCGCAAGACATGCGTCTTCGCTGAGCGTTTCGATGATCTCTGTTTAAATTGATCCCAAATGGGTCTCGGGAGGCGGGGCACCGCGAAAGGTCGTATGACAGTCGGTGGAGAGTCGGTTCATCAAGAAGAATAATGAGAGATCCCAAAATGGAAATTCCTTCTTGCATCTCTTCTTACTTGTGTACCGAGTGACGACCACATTCGAAGCTGAGGATCCAGATCTTCAGAGGTTACAAGTTTGAAAGGTAAGGCTGACAAAGTCTAACGCTAGATTTGAATCCAGGAATATAATTCACCCGACAACAACCCGACAAGTTCACTGTTCGCTGCACGTCATTCGGACTCATTCTTAAGATTCTCAGGTCTGTAATGTGACTATTGTCGAGAAGCAGGGTGCCCATACCTTCTTAAAGGATGCGAAGTGGTGAGACCCCCAACCCGCAACAACTCCCATCCCACCCACTAGCATCCACCATGAGGGTTTCTATATTGGTCTGTGCTCTGGCATACGCCGTCTTTATTGCCGCGAAAGATTCTACTTGGTTTAGAGATGCCGTCTCGTCATCGCTACCCCCACAATCAGTGGTATGAGGCTTCCTTAGCATTTTTTTCCTAAATGATTCTCAAGTCTGTCAAGTTCGTCGATCCTCACTCCTTCGCGGTTCTGGGTGCCAACGGAACTTTCCGCAACAACTCTTTTGACTCTGGATTCAATCCTACTGGCACCGAACCCCCCTTTTTTCAAATCTTCGATCTAGCTTTCCTCGAGGTTCTCGGCAAGGCACCGACCATCACTGAGATTGCCTCAAACAGCACATTTGCTTTTGCCCATGAAGCTCCAGTTTACGTTGCGGCGCTAGACTCCGTCTTTTTCGCGAGCAACGATGGAGGGGCCCTTGGCATGAGCGATCTCAATCACAACAACAAAGTCGGCACAATCAATCTGAAGAACGTCCCGGCACATCTGAATGGGACTGCCATAAACATACCTGTGACTGAAGTACGTTTTCAATGGTCTAGTCTTGCCTCTGAATCATTCTCACATTATACAGCTTGACCTCCCGCCGACGATTCAGATGACCAATGGAGGAACCGGTCCTTTCCGGGGAAATTTACTTCTCATCACCTCTGGTCGCGGTTCTTTGCCGCCTTCTCTCGCACTAGTTAACCCCAGTCCCCCCCATAATGCAACCGTTCTGCTGGACAATTTCTTTGGAAGACAATTTAATTCGTTGAATGACATCAAAATACACCCGAGCGGGAACATCTTCTTCACCGACGTTGTGTCCGTATTTTCATGTTTCTTGACATATTTGTTCTCATCGTCCCGTCTTCACAGCTATGGCTGGTTGAATCACTTCCGACCAGAACCTCTGATGCCCAACCAGGTTCGAAGGGAAATCCTGCCCAAATATATTATGTCTCCTTATCTGATTATCCCAGGTGTACCGCCTAGACCCTGACACCGGTTCCGTCCGTGTTGTCGCGACAGACTTTGACAAATGCAATGGAATAGCATTCACCGGGGATGGAAAGACAGCCTACGTGTTCGTCTTCAAGTTTTTTCTAGCTGCCCTCTTGCCGACCCAACCCTGTTGGATTCCCTGTGCATGTGCAGAGGCGACACCGGCGCATCGGGTGGTTTCCTCGGAAATAATCAAACTGAGCCCGCCACGATGTGAGCGCGCCTTCGTGATAGCTCGACCGCCGACTTCTCATAGCGCATCCAGATATGCCTTTGATGTAGATGCAAAGACACAAGCATTCAAGAACCGGCGGATCTTCGCGTATGCGGATGCCGGTATGTGTCATTTGCACTAGAACTAATTCGAGCCATGTTCTTTTTCTTTGATAGGTGTCCCTGATGGGATCCAAGTGGACACAGACGGGAACGTATATGCTGGGTGTGGTGACGGCGTCCAGGTGCGGCATCTCCGGGAAAGCATTCTGACCGCTCGGGCTTATTTGCCGCAGGTTTGGAACGATGAAGGGACTCTCATCGGAAAATTCTTCCTGGGCACGACGTCGGCAAACATGGTGCGTCATCGCCGATATTCTTCGCTGGACCATCAAGATAATCCTTCTTCCGTAGGCGTTCGCAGGTCCAGGCCGACTGGTCATTATGGCAGAAACCAAAATCTTCCTCGCTGAAATCGCGGCCAGTCCAAGCCTGCACACATCCTAAAAGCAAATCATGAAGGCATCATTGTTCGCGTTCCGTTCGCGTTCATTTTGTATACTACATGAGATTCTGGAAGGACAGGAAAACAAATAAAAAACAGGCGAACAATGTATTTAGCTCGGAACACTGTTGTGAATGCATCTAAATGCATACGGTCAGATGGTAATCGTCTACTACGCGGCTGTTCATTTACTGGCCCTTCGCCTTTGCGGCCATCTGCAAGCGATGTAACATGTCAATATTCAAACCAAGATGTGGACGGTGGACCCACGGTGACCCCGGTCACCCACCAAGTTGAGTGCGGATCCCGCCCTAAACCACGCAATATTGAATCTGGCCTTCATTGAACAAGTGCGCAAGCGATATCTCCTGCATGGTGATCAGCACTCTATCGTGTACTATCGTGTACCCAAAAAGCAGAAACGACCCACATCTTTGCTCCCGTCGGCAATGCTTCCCCACAAGTTCTTGCCAGAGCTCTCGAGGCCCACAAGGTCGACGCGGTCGCTCGGCTGGATCTTATCATAGTCCGCAGGGTCGACAAACGTGAGGGCAAGCATATGCGCATGCCCTGCTTCTTCAAGTTTGTCTCGTGGATCCGAGCAAACGACCGCACGATGATCGCCAGCCCGCCGAGGAAGCGCGGCTCGAGCGCCGCGGGCTCACGCGAGGAGCCCTCACCGTAGTTGGAGTCGCTAACCACAACCCACTTGATACCCTGGTCGCGGTACTCCGCCGCCACGGTTTGCATAACCAGACATATTACGATTATATTGCAAATGCAATGTAGGAGAACTAATTCATGCTGGAAATCCAGCTAGAATACATGAAATGAACGACAAGTAGAGCGGACGATGACACCGCGACTTTGAGAAATACACACCGACCCATCCGCGGGTCTTAATCGAGAGCTGATCCTTGCCCTGCTGGTCTCCGACCCAGTGCGTCCACTGGTCCTGGGGTTTCTCGCCGATGGGGCCAATTCTCTGTACGCCAGTTGTGGTGTAAGACTTAGCCAGCAGTTCAATCTGCCCACTGTACTGCGCATCGCGATAAGTCAAGTACATGTCGCCGTTCATCGACGAAATGTGGGCGCCCGAGATAGGACGGTGGACGGGAGTGTTCTGGTCAACGTAGAATACATCGGTACGGCCCGATCCGCTGGTAGTGCGGAGCGTAGCGACCTCAGGAGACGCAGGGTCGACGGCTAGAGTGGGATGAACGCGAATATTCATGACACCGCCGCCACGCTGGGTTGTGATCTTGGTCGTGCCACGGATTCGAGGGAAACGTTTCCGACGATCCAGCCCTCAGTCACCTCGAGCTGCATCTTGTGTGCGCGAAGGTTGTTGTGTGGAAGAATCATGTTCAGACGCTTGGGCGAAAACAGCGTAACGAAGAGGTCGTCGAGCTGAATGTGCGAGTCGGGATCGAACTGAATGTGAGAGGTGGTGTGCGAAGCGAGGTTTAGATTCTTGAGCGTGGGCGGGACATACATTTTCACGTCGTAGCGAATGCACTTGCCCTCGCTGGGGTGGGGAGTAAAGATACGAAGATGGCTGTTATTGACCTCACCGTCCTGGTCTGGGGAGTGGTCGAGAATAAGTTCATCCAGCAGGGACTTGTCGTCGGAGCGTACGGTCACCTCGTAGGTGACCTTCGTTGCAGAGGGCGCACCTTCGAGCACAGTGATAGTTCCAAGAGCACCACCGCGAGCATCGAAGTTGTGGTCGTTATCTGAACCAAGGGGAACATCAAAGGATGTGGGCTTGCCCCCGTAGGTGTACTCTGCAGAAACACATCCGAGAGATGTGCTGTATGTGGGCATATCCTCGAGACCGGTCGGAGATGGCTGCCAAAATCGTTAAATCGCGGTTACAGGTCCATTCACCGACGAAACACCAATAGCGACGACCTACAGCTGTTTCCGAAATCTTTGACACTGCGTGATTTTCTTCTGCGCTTTTCGAGTTTTGATGAAGAGCCAAGCATTACTAGATTTAGGCTTGGGGCCGACGGTCCGTCGGCAAACCGGACACGGCAGTCAGTCTCGCAACCCATTCCAGACCTTCAAGTATGTGAATTATATATATCTGGGGGCAGATTAGGCTACCACTGAGGTTTATGAACCCCTAGCAGATGCTTTTACTCCTGGGGAACTTGCAAACAGCATACAAGTAACTTTTGAGGCCGTTGCCAAGTCGTTGCCATATGTGCCGATGTAAGGAGTTTCCAGTCAGAAATTTCAGTAAATCCTTGACTCAGAAAGTGTACCCAATACATGTAAACTCTGTCAACTTCGTTGAATACTTGGAGCCACCGCTACAGCGACACCGGTTTTGATGGTCAAAGACCGAAGCTGCCGTACGTCCCATCTTTGATCCCCGCAACGGCGCAATTACCTTTTGAAATTTGAATGACCTCCTCCGTCGCCAACGACGCGTCGCCTGCTTCCAATATTTCTGACGAGGTCGAGGAACTGCCATGAAGGTAATTTGACCCGCTAACGCGTCCCGTCAACGCGTCTCGTCGTTAGCCAACACGTCGAGAGAATTAGAGTCCGGTGCCAAGGGCTTGAATAGTTGTGAAGTTGAGAGGAGGATGAATGTAGCGGGCAGGACGCAAGCGAAGAAGAGGGGTAAGCGCTTGCCGAGCGGAGTTTGACAATTTGGGCTTGGATCGTCACGTCTCGCAAAACGTTTTATGGTGCATGCATATGCCATATTTTGCCTTCCACTCAATTGCAAGCTGACTCACAAAAACGATTCATCATACGTCCAGAATGCCGGGTACCATTTTTCGAGGGAATGCATGGCCTAGATGAACAGATTTGCGCTTGGGATAAGGAATAATGGTGCATGGACACATCGGGGGTACCGGGTACTCTCCTAAAAGCAAATCATGAAGCATGAAGTCGTTATTGTTCGCGTTCCGTCCGCGTTCATTTTGTATACTACATGAGATTTTGGAAGGACAGGAAAACAAATAAAAAATAGGCGAACAATGTACTTAGCTCGGAACACTGTTGTGAATGCATCTGAATGCATACGGTCAGATAGTAATCGTCTACAACTACGCGACAATTCATTTACTGGCCCTTCGCTTTGGCGGCCATCTGCAAGCGATGTGTCAGGTCAATATTCAATCACCAAGATGTGGACCCACCAAGTTCAGTGCAGATCCTGCCCTGAACCACGCAATCTGGCCTTCATTGAACGAGTGCGCAAGCTCAATCTCCTGTAGGACGATCAGTACTCTATCGTGTACCCAAAGAGCAAAAGCGACCCACATCTTTGCTGCCGTCCGCGTGCTTCGCAACGAGCGTCAAGTTCTTGCCCGGCGCAAAGCTCTCGAGGCCCACAAGATCGACGCGGTCGCTCGGCTGAATCTTATCATAGTCCGCAGGGTCGACAAACGTGAGGGCAAGCATGCCCTGCTTCTTCAAGTTTGTCTCGTGGATCCGGGCAAACGACCGCACGATGATCGCCAGCCCGCCGAGGAAGCGCGGCTCGAGCGCCGCGTGCTCGCGCGAGGAGCCCTCACCGTAGTTGGAGTCCCCAACCACGACCCACTTGATACCCTGGTCGCGGTACTCCGCCGCCACCTTGGGCACGCCGCCCCACTCGCCCGTCAACTGATTCTTGACGTTATTAGCCTCGCCGTTCTCTGCGTTGATTGCCCCAATCAAGCAGTTCTCTACCGGGATTGGAGAAAAAACGTGTCAGCACGAGGCATAACGGGAAATCACAAGTAAGGAGGCGGGCACGCACGGGAGATGTTCTCGAGATGTCCGCGGTACTTGAGCCACGGGCCACCCGCGCTGATGTGGTCGGTCGCTGACGGTAACGGTAATATTCATAAGCGGCGCTCCAACGGAACAACGATAAAACTCACTGCACTTGCCCTTGACCTTGATGAGGATTGGTAAGTCTTTGGGCTCACCATCCCACGGCTGGAACGGCTTCAGCAGCTGCAACCGATCACTCTTCGGGTCAACCGCGACCTGGACGCTCGCGCGATCTGACGGGGGTGGCTGGAAGGTGTCCTGGCCAGGGTCGTAACCGCGCGGGGGCAGCTCGTTGCCGGTCGGATCGGAAAACTTGAACTCCTTGCCGTCAGAACCAGAAAGCGAGTCCGTGAGCGGGTTGAACGAAAGAGTGCCCGCGAACGCCATGGCGGTGACGATATCCGGGGACGCCACGAACGCGTGCGTCGCGGGGTTGGCGTCGTTGCGACCGGTGAAATTGCGGTTGTACGAGGTGATGACTGCGTTTCCGGGTGAGTAGGCCGCTAAAATGCAGAAGACGAGGGATACCACTCACTGGAGTTGGCCTCGCCTTTCGCAACATCCTGGCGGTCCCACTGCCCGATGCAGGGACCGCACGCGTTTGCGAGGACGATGCCGCCGACCTTCTCGAAAACGCCGATCTGTCCGTCGCGCTCGATGGTAGCGCGCACCTGCTCCGAGCCGGGGGTGATGGTGAACTTGCTCTTCACGTCCAGACCATGGTCAGCCGCCTCCTTCGCGATCGATGCAGAGCGGGACATGTCCTCGTACGACGAGTTGGTGCACGAGCCGATGAGCGCAACCTTGAGTTCATCGGGCCAGCCGTTCTTCTTGACCTCAGACGCGAACTGGGAGATGGGAGTGGCGAGATCGGGTGTGAAGGGACCGTTGATGTGAGGCTCGAGCTCCGAGAGGTTCTGGAGAACGTCATCAGCACTGAAGCTGTAATTCCACAGGAAGAAAACACACGATTTCGACGACCTGGTCGTACTCGGCGCCCTCGTCGGCCTTGAGGTTGTGTGCGAACTGCTTGGCGTAATTGGCGATATCAGGGCGTTTCGTCGCGTTCAAGTAGTCAACCATGCGGTTGTTGAAGGGGAACATGGACGTCGTTGCTCCGATTTCGGCACCCATGTTGCAGATAGTAGCCATGCCCGTGCAGGAAAGTGACTCGACACCAGGACCCTTGTACTCGACAATAGCCCCTGTGCCACCCTTAACCGTGAGGATTCCAGCGACCTTCAGGATAACGTCTATTCTTGTCAGCCCACAGCAGATATTTTTAGAAATATTTAAACTTACCCTTGGGTGTCGTCCAGCCACTGATTTTGCCCGTGAGATTCACACCAATGACCTTGGGGCATTTAAGTTCCCAAGGGATGTCCGCCATGACGTCGACCGCATCGGCACCACCGACACCGCAAGCAATCATGCCCAAACCACCCGCGTTGGGAGTGTGCGAGTCGGTACCGATCATAAGTCCTCCGGGGAAGGCGTAGTTTTCAAGGATAATTTGGTGGATGATACCAGAGCCGGGTTTCCAGAAGCCGAGTCCATACTGCGTTGGATATTAGAAAGGTATTCCTTGTTCGAGGAAAAACAGACCTTGGCGGTAGCGGTAGCAAGGAAGTCATATACCTCCTTGTTGATGCTGATCGCACGAGCCAAATCCTTTACGCCGCCAACCTGGGCCTCAATAAGATGATCACAATGCACGGTAGTTGGGACCGCAGCCGTGGGCATCCCTGCCGACATGAATTGTAGCAGTGCCATCTACAGTGACGTCAGATACGTCGTCTTATCCTGCCGTTATCGAACAGACCTGAGCCGTAGCATCCTGGCAAGCAACTCGCTGAGGTATAAAGGTAGTCAGTATTGTTCTGTGGCTCGTTAATAGATAATGGGATGTAATTCGGGACGCCGGCGAAAGTCTAACGCTGACCGAACGTAGGTGCGATGGACACGACTCCACTGGGTCGAGTCCATTCAGACGACCCCGCCCCTTTCGAATGGGTGGAAACGGAATAAAAAACTCACGTCCGGACGAAGTCTCAAGTAACTGACGCCACGCTCGATATCTTGCCCCTGCGGGTCGTCGAGATGACCGTACAGAATCTTTTCCGACAAGGTCAGGGGGCGACGCAGCCTGCAAGACGCCGTCAGCACTCAAAAGAATGACGCGAGACAAAGAAAAAATAAAACCTGTCGCGAACAATAACGAGATTATCCTCGATGCGCTGGTAATTTATGTATGCTCCCTTTTCCAATAGCGACATAGGGACTTTTGTGTCGCCAATTCGGGGGGCAGCGGTGGCCATACCTGCGGCCATGCGCTGCAGGGCGCGCACGGCGCCCGCAGTCCTGTTTGAAAGGTTGAGCATCGCGCAGTGGCGGAAGAAAAGTGAGGGAGATGGGGACCGGTCACGCTGGCATTTTAAGTATTCACGTGGAAATTGGCCCGGGTCAAGCCGCTAACCAATCACGTCTCTTTCTTTACTTCCACTCTCAACAACTCACGGAAAATTATACAGAAAATCTGGGCTCCTCTGTTACATGCTATGCGTCTCCTGGACCCGAAAATTATCGAATCAAGGCACCATAGCTTTCCCAAAAGAAATCGAAACCATTGCCGACACGCCGACGAGATAACGAAGGCAACCGTTTCAAGACATTAATGCGGTGTTATGGTGGTCTGCAGGCCGCTGATGCGTAACGGAACGGGCCTGCAGACCACCAGCACCAAGTCATAATTGCGGCATCGTCGGTGGTCTGCAGGTCGACGCTCTATCTTTCTCCCGACGGCCATCAATCACAGAGTGTCTGCAGGTTGGTCTGCAGGCAAGTCGGCGTATGGAGCGGCACCGGTATCAATCGTAACCCCGACGAGCAGGTGGCGGTAATTGTGGTATCGGCCGACAGCGGAGCTAAGCAAGACCGTCGTTCTCAAGAACCTCTTCTTGTCGGCAACGAGAAATATGAGCGGGCTTCAGAGCTCTTCGTGATCATCTCGAGGACGTTATGGAAGCCGCAGTGCTATAAAAAAAATCTGGCTAGCTCTTCTTCCGACTCGGCACACGAAACCCACAGTTCTTGCTCGTTACACATCCACCGCATGTAATTCTCCGAATTCCCGAGCTGTGATCGCCCTGCTCTTTCTCTTGGTGGACTTATCGACGTTTACGGTACAGTTCAAATCTCTTGCGCTGTCTGTTATGAGGGCAGTGTTGGAAGGTGCGACTATAACCAATTGACCAGACTCCCTCCACATTCCACATGTGATCGGTAGTGGCTTGCGCCACTTATCGAGAAGCTGGTCTGTTTGCCCGGCCAGGTCCAGCACATTCACTCGAAGATAACACACTGCCAGACCGCTCGCGTCGCCCCCGCACGTTGCGTAGCCCAGGGCTCGAGGGAGAGGCCAGAAATTAGCAATCTAGCACCTCCCCTGTAACAGAAGATCTCGATATTGACGAATATTCTGCCCGGGACAATCAACGGTTCTCTGACCTGTGATACACAGCACAGTGATCATGGCCGCTTGACTGTGCTGTACTTGTGGATGTCACTATGTGTGTCTGCGCCCGAGTGGTCCGAGTGAGGAACATTAGATTTTTGAATCTAACTTGCGTGATGCCGGTCCCCAATCTTCCAAGTAGTCTAGAATGACAGGCTGTACAAATATAGAGGGAAAAGATGCAGGCCTCTAGAGGTTGTGAGCGAGGGCACCAGCACCCTTCGCCTTACAGCGCGAGATGATAAATCACAACACAGCCACAAATTGCCTTTTCGAGCTCTTGGCGTTAGTGCTCAGCACGGGGTCAGTGCTTACATGTGGGGTCGTAGGCGCGGCGCTCGTTTAGTTCATTCACTGCCCAAGCCTTGATTCAGTCTTTACCCCCATCACCCTCCGCCAGTCCCCTATCACTTTCTCCACCTCATCCGCCCGTGCTTGCCCGGCCTCCGCCTTGGCCGCCTTGCGCGTCAGGAGCTCAATTCCACGCGCGTGTGCGGCTTCCGTGGTCCTAAGGTGCGCATCTGTTGACCACGTAGGAGTTATTCCATGCAAGGCAGGGATCAAAGGTGGCACGTACCGAGGTCCACAGAGGCAGGTGGAGGCGCAGCAAGCGCACTTGCGCCCGCATGGAGGAGGCTTTGTCGGCGGTGCGCTGCAAGAAACACAAGAAATAAACGGGAGTCCCCAAAAAAGAAAGGTTCAGAAGACCTCACTTTTTCGCACGATTCGTCCTACCTCTTCTAGTACCGCTCTTGTGGTCTGCAGAACGAACGCGTCAATTTAGCCATTCATTCATCCATATCTCGGGGTGGAAGGAGGGAACTTACGACGCTGTCAAGCATCCCGCATGCGAACTTGACGCGGCTCGCGAACGATTCGGATTTCTCCGCTTTTGTGGGTTTACTGACCTGGGTGGCGAGGACGAGTGCGCACAGGAGGTCGACGTGTCCTTTCGCCGCTTTAGACTCCGTTTGCAGGGACAGACGCAACTCAGGGAGGGAGGTGGTCGCGTCGTTGGATATCTATATGTCATTGGTCGAGTACAAGTTGAGAGATTTATGTGAGTAGTAAACAAGGCACCTACCTCCGCCAAATTCTGCTCACACGCAAGTCGGAGTGCAGCGCAGCGCTCTACAAGGGATTGCAGCTTCAAAACCTTTTCCTTCTACGTAGGGAACATCAAAAAGAAGGGCGATTTGGGGGCAGGAAAACAGGCGTACGTTATATTGACTCTTGGTATAGAGCAAAAGGGCATCCGGCGTCCCTTCGTCTTGTTGGTTGAGGATACTGCCGGCATGGCGACGGGCGAAAGCGAGGCAGCTCTCTCTTTATTAAAGGTGAGAGTAAGCGCAGGCGTCATGAATGATACGCACACCGCACGCTTCGTGTCTGGATGACCGGGATCCGTGCTCAGAATGCGCGCGATAGCACTCCGGAGCCGCTCGCGGGGATCCGCAGGGGGGTGGAGAACGGGGGCGGGTAGCATGAGACGGTGGAGGTCCTGAAAAGTTTCAGCTGCCGACAAAAGAAAGAGAACACAACGTGAAAGTAATGGGCACGCACCGCCAGGCGATCCCGTGTATGTGATATGCGGGGTGGAGTCAAATACGCTTTGGTTTTGAGATGGGGAGTCGGCACTGCAAGGGCCTGCGGCGGAGTATGCCTGAATCAATTGTAGATGTAAGGGCTTTGGTATTAACTATTAGGCACAACCCATCTCAACTCGTTGATTTTGCGTGTGAGACTCTCGATGCGCTGTGTGGTCAACGCGTGTTTCGCTTCCAGAACTTTCAGAAGGAGCAGAATTCTGCATTTGGCGCCGAGTTGGCGCTGCTGGGCAGCGAGGCGCGCCGCTGAAATTCGTGAGACGGGATATAAGTATATACCAAAAAAAATAGTGCGCACAGGCAGCGCGCGTTTTTTCCTGCAGCTCCAACTGGGTGGCATACACCACAGACGAGGTTTTGGCGGCGGCGAGACGCGCAGCAGTCTTGTCTGCATGCGAGCGCGTCGTGGCGGGTTGCTTGAGCTGAGACTTTGCCTGCGCCTCCTGCGCGCTGAAATTCATATATCAAATTCAGGCCGAGTAAGATAAACTCTCTGTGTACAGAAACAAGGTGGTTCTTGCGCTTGCAGCAGCGTGTCGGCCTACAAGATGCTCGCTAAGAAATGTGAGGACGTCGGCAAGAGGACCGTTGAAAAGACGAGTGTATTCTTCTAGAGTCAGCGGTGCGCCGAGGGCGGAAAGGGCAGCGTAAGAAGTGGACGCCATACGCGTAAGGAGAGGAAGAGGAAAGGATTGTCATCACGTGGGCGCTTCTCACTCTTCAAGTACCACCACAATGGCTTCGTTCTCGTCCGCCACTTTGCCCGTGGACCAGCTAGAATCGCTCAGATTCAAGGCAAACCAGATTATTGAGAACATCCAAGGGCTGCAGTGGACAATCGAGGCGGGGAACACAAACTATATGCCCGCCTGGCCAGATATCCTGTCAAAATACAATATGCTGCTTTCACAGACGCACAATTTCTCCACCGCGCTCGCTGCACCCGCAGCCGTCCAGCTCTCCTTCTCCGCCAACGGCGTTCCCACCCTCGCCAGGCCCCAGGGAAATCCTTATGAGAGTCTCGCGTTACACCCGAGTAAGGCAATGTCCGACGCCCAGCTCGACACCGAGGCCATTCCTTTGCTTCGCAACCAGCAAACCACAGACGTCTTGCGCATGGAGAATGACACCGTTCGCCGTCTCGCATCGCACATGACCACCCGCGGCTCGCTGGGTGTCCTTGGCGCCGCCCTTCCCACTCCCGCGCTCGGCCTCGCACCGCGCAAGCCAGAATACGACGACGTCATCGCAGAGTGCGATACTATCCGCGCAGCGCACGATCAGCGCGTCGAGCGCGCCGTGCGTGCTGTCGCGATGCTCAGGGAGAAGTTTGAGCTGCGGCAGCGCGTGCAGGTCGAGGTAGAAGAGCCCGAGGAGCTGAGCTGGGACCCGCGTGTGGGAATGCCCCCGGATGCGGCGGGTGACAACGCTGGAGATGAGTCGGAAGGAAGCAGCGGCGATGACGACGACGAGGACATGGTCGAGGGCGAGCTCGTCGACTCCAACATGACCACCGAATCGCCAGCATTTGCGCCCACGCCGTCAAATGCTGCCCAGCCGACGACTGGACTGATAGATGTCAACATGTTTTGAGCATTTGTCTTATTCTCCATGTTGGGGCGTACGTCTTGGCTCTCCCTTTCGGTCGCTCGCCTTCCCTTCCGCCAGCGAGACCTCTAAATCTAAATAAAACCAAAACCACTCCCGCCCGCGCCTGATAGCCCGCCACGACCGCGAGACGCGATGCAACTGGGGCCGTTTCTCCCTGTTAGCCGCCTTCTTGGCTCCAGCGGCCTTCTCCCTCAATCGGACCCCCTTGGGTGCTCCAAGTGACGCGGAAAATATCAAAGCTGGATGGTTTACATCCGCGGGACGGGAGCTTCTTTGGACAAATGGGGGCGTCGCACTGCGCGCAAACGATCAGTGTATGCTCTGCAATTGTCCTGCTGTCTAAGCTCCCCGCACTGGCGCTGATATTTCTTGGAATGAAACCCGATGAAGGTCTGTATTTATATCATGGAGTTTACAACCCCTCCATGTCTATGCGGTCGTTGGGTGAGCTCCGTAGTATCATGTCCGTATCCCAATCGCCTGCACAATGTGCACTCGGTCGCCTCTTACTCCATCACCGGCCAGAGAAGTGAATGCTCGGGAACAGTCTCTCATCCGCTCACGGTCGCCTCTTGCCTTTTATCTCCGAACAAACTGAGCCAGAGTCGCCCAGCCGGACTGTTGCACGCCTGCAACCATTAGGTCCGGGACTATTCATTGAAGCAGGCGTCGTTTTGGCGGCGGATGGCACGTTCTCTGAGTAGATCAAAAAAGATTCGAAGAGGTAGGATCTACTGCGTGGGACCCAAGTTCTGGCAGGAGAGAACAAGCCTCGAGAGAAGCAGGAGCCCTTCAACTTTCGAAACAGTCGAGGATCGTGTCCACGATTTCTGAGGAAACTCTGAATCAAAGCCTATTGCCCATGGATAAGACTCGTAGTTGAACATCTGCTTTAATTCAAGAGAGACACAGCAAATGAAAGAGGTTGAAACTATCGGCAAGGAAACGGAGAGTGGCGGTGACTCGCGACACAGCCACGAATTGCCTTTTCGAGCTCTCGGCGTTAGTGCTTACATGTCGGGTCCTTCTCTGACGATCGAACAGGCCCAGAGCGTCGTAGACAAGCATTTTTCCAACGATGAGCTTCCCGCCACTATTGTCAACTTCACCCAGGTCGCGCAGGGCTTCAGGTGACCGAAAGTTGCGCACTTGGCTTGCAATTACTTACCATGCTTTACTTTCGATGCAGCTACACCCCAGGGATGACCACGTATCTTCTGGATCTTGCGATTTCTTCAAACGCGGAGCCCACGCATTCCTCGTTTCTTGTCGTCACGTCTGCGCCACCACCAGAACCATCTGAAGTCTATGCGCCAAACACACTGACGCTCTTCCCCCAACTCATCTCGCTCATCCGTACCACAACGCCCATCCCCATTCCAGATCCAATCCTCGACAAGAGCTGTTCGCTCCTCCCATATCCATATCTCGTCACGCCGATCTATCCACTCACCTCGACGCGCCTTGTCTCCTTGTCGCAAGCCCGTGCTGCGCAGCTGCTCACACCGCAACAGCAAGCGCTTATCGACCTCCAGCTAGGCCAGTATCTCGGTGCTCTGCACTCCGGCGCGCAGAATGATTGGTTCGGGCTCCCATCTGCTACACCGCCAGCCGACCCATCATACGACTGGCAAGCCACATTTACGCTTCTTCTGGAGACCCTCCTCGATGCCGTCCCGGCCCTCCACCCAAGTCTGAACTTAACTCCAACCTTGGACACGCTACGCCTGCCCCTCGCACGCGCCATCGGCGCATTCCTCTTCGCAGACGCGGACACACCCTCACTGGTGTGGTTCACCGGCTCACCAGAAGACGTCTTTCTGGCGTTCACACCGGAGGGCGCGTTTAGCGCGTTTGCAATCTTGCCTATTGTCGCGCACGCGCTGTGGGGCGATCCACTACTGGAGACGTTCTTCGCTGGCCCGGAGGAGGCAAGCGCTGTGTTCTGGGAGGGCTACCGTAACGCGCGCGGAGCAGAGGAGGGGAATTTGATGGTGTTCCCCCGTCAGCGCACCAAGCGGCTGTGGTATGATGTGTTTCTGGCCCTGGTAGTACTGCGCGAGCGCCGCAATGTGGAGGACGACAAGACGAAATGGGCGGAGGGAAGTTTGGTGAGGTGTGCGGAGGCACTGAGGGAAGCTCCGTGCTATTGAGGTGCTTCCGAGATCTTCCAGTCATGAATTCAAGCTTACAGGCAGCTTTGAGAATTGTAATTACTGAGATACTTGTTGAAGATTAGAGTGCAGCTCGTTCTCTCTACGATCTAGCACAGAGCCGACATGTCATAGACGACGAAATGAGAGTGAAGTATAGCTGTCTCTCATATGGGACCCATTCGTTATTGATTTAGTCCTAATCGGTTCCGCCAACCCTCAGCAAGAATTGCAAGCAAACCCCGCTCAATAGATCAGTTCCGATCCCAAGGACTTGCCCGACTGGGCGCTCTTGTACATTATACAACACGGCGCAGTACATACACACTCATTCGGGGACGAATTTAACCGACCGGTCCGTCGTCACCACCCCGGCAGCCTTGAGCAAAGGGAGCGCCGCACGGAAAAACTTGTCGCAGGGGTGGCCGCGGTTGCACCTGAGGGCAACCGTTCGCAGGTGCGGAAACCGCCGAGGCGAGCATAGAAACGCGTCGAGCGCTGCCCACATCAAGAGGTTCTGATACTGCCGCGAATAGACACTGAGCGAAAGCCGCTCGAGTGCGGGCCCGGTGAGCCTCGTTATTAGCCGGGTCATCTGGTTGGGGTCGAAGTAGGATAGATCAGAGTGGTCGGAGATGACCAGGGTTTTGAGGTTTGGGTGGAGTGCCAGGTCGAAAACTGCCGAGGCGGGGGCTACACAAGGGTAAAACAGGTGCACAGGGAAACCGCGGAGGCACTCACCCCAGTAATTTCCCGGCGTCCACGTCACCTCAATCTCGAGATAGTGTAGGACCCCGCCGAGTTGCTGCAGCGCTGCGCGCACCGCCGGCCCCTGGGGGGCTTTCAGGAGAGACAGCTGAACCGTGTTCACATTGGAAAGATGCCCGGTGTCATGCATCCACGCCATAATTGGGCCGTTGGTGTCCATGGTAAGGGCCACGGAACGCAGTTTCTTAGGTGGTATGGCTCCGGTTGGGGGCTCCTTTACCACCCAAGTTGACGTATCGCGCAACTGCAACACCTCCAAAGCGGGGAACATACAAAGTGTCCCAATGAGCGGCACCGGGAACGAGCTGGGCCCAAAGCCGCAGAGAATACTGAGTCGTGTGATGTGCGGGAAGGCGGCCAAGAAACCTCCGAGGAGGTAGTCGTCTACGTTCGATGCGTCGACAGCCACATTGAAGATCACGTCGAGGACGCGCACGTTCGTGAGGCGACGCAGTTCCTCTGCAACTTCTTCGAAATAACGGTCCTCTTTTTCACCAGAGCATCTGTATGCCTCGATGCTGCGGATATACGGAATGAACGTGCAGCCAGGGGAGCGGAGAAGATCGCGGAGGGCAAGTAAGCGTCGCGCAGAGAGGTGGCACACCTTGAAAAGGTGTAATCTGCTGCGTGCAACCATGTGGGGGTACGCCAGAGAACAAACCCTCAGAGAACGGAAATCTTGTGCAAGATAGTCCAGGATTTCATCTATGATTTCCTGGGGGAAACTGGAAGGCATTGAAGCACGGGAACTTGCGCGAAAGTAAGCTTCAGACGATGATGATCGATCAAAGTTGTATGTAATACTCGTATCCAACATCTCCTCCTCCTCCTCCTCCAGTGAACGTGTATGTCGAGCAGGACGTAACTCCCTTCCCGGGTTACCCAAACTCCACGATACATCACATCGCCGAAACTCTCCCGGGAAACACAGTCAACACTCGGGATGTGGTGTGTGGTTTCCTGTATATCATTTCTCCTCGCTCACTGTTATAGGCTCGTAACCTCCTATACAAACCGCTCAGCACCCTTCATGAACGTGCTGTCGCCGCAATCAACGCCAGCGACCTTCTCCGTAAAGTAGAGTCCATCAAAGGCCTGTGGAATCCAATTCCTAAGGCCATCCAGGGTAACAAGATTATTCATATCGTGGCGATTGAAACCCACGGTGCGGTTTTTGTGAGCACCGCCAAGTTCTTCTAACTCTATGTAATCATATTTTGTTTAGATTTGGAAGGTTGGTTTCTCATCCGCTCCGCATGGACCCTCATAAATCATGGATGATCTAGACCTGCGGTTGAAAGTTGAGCTCGGCCCCTTGCATGAACGATTGTCAGGACTTAAAGGTGGGGGAATACTCCTTTGGCCCGCAAACTTTTCATTGGAACGTTTTGTACAGCACACACTCTTGCAATTAAAGAGATTACAGCCGTCGCGAGTCCCTCGACTTGTGCCAGTGACCCCGCCCTTCTTTTCAAGAACCAGCACATCCACGCCGGACGACCGTTTGGCGATTGCGGCCCACCGAATGTGTTGTTCGACCCCATTCTTGCACATCTTACTGCCGAAATCAGCAATCTTGGCAGCGTTTCCATCGAGCTAACTTGGATCGTACACGCTAAAGAACTCATCAAGCTGTGCCTTGGGTTTGACTGGGCCGAGAAGAGTAGCGAAGAAGGTCTAGTGCTGATTTTGGAGCGCTGTTTCCCCGGCGGCAAATGGCAGGTCCCTGCTCAGCCTACGGCCATCTGGCAGAAGGTTGCCGGCGCATTGGAACTGAAGAGCAACAGGGGTATCGGCGGAGATGCTCAAACCCAAGTATTGGCTGATTACCCTAAACTCGTAACGCAGGCACTTGTGGAACATGGAGACAATGTACGTTGGCGTCGCCTTTGTCTATCCAGCGACATCGCCTGAGATATTCCAGCTTCGGCGAGCGACCCCGTTCCCCAGCGTCCTAATGAGCCTGGCTGGGACGCAGTTCGACGTATCAACAGCAGTTCTCACCGACGACTTTTACGCGAACCAGATTTATTCCGAAAACTTCCAGGACGGCCCAACCATCGACGATCAAATTGTGCGATTAGCGAAGGTCGTGAAGCTGGTCTCTGAAGCGCTGAACCGCCTCGGGCGATACTATGACGAGTTATTTTCTGGTTCGCCCCCTCTCTCCGACACCAACGCCCACCTCCCCCGTCCTGTTTCACTGCAAGGCGATCCCATCGACACCGTTAATTTCGTCTCGAAACTTTCGACAACTACAGGCAGTGCCGTAGACTATACTGATAATGTGGACCGCGACGCGAACCGCCGGCATGCCGTGTATCTGGCGCTAGGAACAGGGGGAATCGTCCCCTCGGGCATACAAGTTGTAGTGAAATTTTCCAAGCAGTACAACACAACGGCGCATCATCTACTCTCACAAGTGGATTTGGCACCACACCTCTTTGACTCGCGTGTCGTTCTCGGCGGTTACACGATGGTTATCATGGCTCGCATCTCGGGGCGAACTGCATTTCATTTAAATCATACACAAGCACAACTCCCAGCGACAGTGTATACCGACGCCAGCAAAGCCGTACGCGAGTTACATCGACAAGACATAGTCTTTGGGTATTTGCGACTCCCGAATATCATCGTCAAAGCCGAGGGCCACGCCATGTTGGTAGATTTCGATTGGGCGGCCCCTGACGGCGTCGGACGCTATCCGCCGACTATCAGTGAGCTTCGCGAATGGGCTCCTGGGGTCGACGCATATCAGCCCATGACCAAGGAACATGATCTATTTATGCTGGAAAAGTTGCGTCTGCTATGTGGGGAATTGGATACAATGCAAGTATGAAGTCGATGCATCATCTGGTTTCAATGATCAGAAATTGTTTTGAAATTTGAATGAATAGCAAGGAGCGATGTGTACGTAGAATTTGAGAACGTTAGTAGTACAACACATTGTCAAACAGTATGGACCTCAAACACTTTTGTCTAGCCACGGTAATATGTATTTCCGCAGTGGCTATGAATTGAGGCACTCTTGAAAATTGTCCAGAGACGGAGTCGGGCCCGAGGGATATGCTGTGATTTTTCTGCCTACTGACCTGAAGCGATAAACCCACTCAGAAGGTAGACAAGTTCAAGTCTCCAAGCTATATGTGTTCTTCTCCAACTGATAGAAATACGCGTAAGAAGCGCGAAACACACTGACATCCAACAAAACGCATACCTCAACTTCAAGTTCACGTCGCACTCGATACTCCTCATCAGCCTTGATGACGAGGTGATAATCGTCGAGGTCCTCAATGATGAAGTTCCCCTTCTCATTCATCGCAATGAGGATCTCTTTCACGGCCGGATCGCTGTCAAGTACAATACCAGTCAAGCCACCGAGGCGCGTCATAGCAGCTGGGTAGCAAACCATGTAAGAAGAACGCCTGTATGCAAATTCAGATGGGAACCCGCGGTGAGAACCCAAGTCGCGTACTCTTAATTGCCCGCATGGAAGGCGAAAGAGATGGTCGTTGTGGGCGAAGACCGCGATTTCCAAATGCAGACGCGATCAAAATACGACCATACAAGGTATTTCTCGTGTATTAGAATTTTACAGTACTGTACAGTACATACCGTTTAAAGCTGTCCGTCTTGTTATTAAAAATTGTCTATTGATTATGAGGCCGTGGTCTCTGTGGCTACGCCACTTTTCGCTGCGGCTGCTTCCGCTTCTTTCTCCTTTTCCAGGGCGGCCGCCTTCGCCTTCTTCGCCTCCGCTTCCGCCTCCGCCTCTTTCGCTTTGCGTTCTGCCTCTGCCTCTTTCGCCTTGCGTTCTGTGCTTTCTTTGCGCTCCTTCTCCACCCATGCCTTGACATCCACCACAGCTTCAAATGGCCGAATCTTGTAGGCCATCAGATATCCCTAGCAATTCGAGGCGTTCAATCACACGCACGCGAACAGAAAAAAAAAATTGTACACACCTGCAAGCTTGCCATCGATATCTCCTTCTCAGGAATCGCCTCGGCAAAACGGACCGCGAGTTCGGCGATTTGTCTCAGTTTAAGCTTCGGCGCGCGACTCTGGTGCGAGACGCCACTGTACGTAGGCTTCTCGGCCTCCGGTACGTCAGTGCTCGTGCTCGTGCTCGACTCCGCCGGGGAAGGCGGGCTCTTCTCGTCACCCTCGTCGCCCCCAGTCGAATTATACCCCGAGTCCACCGAGCCCTCTTCGTCTTCGTCCACATCATGAAGCACCGTGTCCGGGTTATGCGCAGGGAGGTAGAACCGGCTAAAGAGCTGCTTCGCCTGGAACTTGCTCGCAAGGGTGAACTCGATATGCAGATCCATTCGGCCTGGGCGGATCAAAGCAGGGTCGAGCGCCGAATACCTGTTCGTCGTCGCAAAGAGGATCCGGCCCTCCTGCGCACCCACGCCGTCCAGCGCGTTGAGAAGTCCGCTTAAACTCAGCCTGTAGATATTGTCAGTGACGTGAAGCGATGACGCCACAAGGATCATACCTGCTTGTTGTGGCTGGCGCGGGTGCACCTGGCATTGTCGGCTTACCAGCGTTGTTGTCTTGCGACTCGACGGTGTTTGCGGCGTCACGATTGAGCCCGCTGGTAAACGCTGCGTCGATGTCTTCCATGAGAGCAACACAGCGCGCTGGGAGCGCGTTCACGAGTTCGCCGAGGGCCGAGTCGTCCAGTCCAATGCGCGACAAGGATAGGATGTAAACATCTAATCCAAGCTCCCCGGCGACAGCATGGATGAAGGACGTCTTACCAGACCCCGGCGCCCCGTACAGAAGGTAACCTCTTCTGTGGGGTATCCCACGTTCGGCGTACCACTCTTTGCTGGACAAGAAATCCTTCGCGTCCTCAATGAGAATATCTTTCACACCAGGATCCAGAATGATAGAATTCATGGAACGCTTCTCCCGGCACGCGCGGTGGCACCAGTTATTGGACCTGATTCATGAAACTCGTGAGCCGAGGAATTGTGAAAGCGAAACTTCAGACTTACGTATCCGAGACGTAGACACACATCTTGTGCTGCTGCGCAGAGAGGTAATCTCTGCGCGCCTCTTGGAGCAGTGAGACCAGAACGGAGTGGTCTCGTGTCAAGATACTGGATCAGCCGGGTTAATTAATTTACAAGACAATGGTGGAAACACTTGATTACCTGACATGCAGGGTCTGTTCTTTGGACCCGTACCATCCCGTTTGATTCTGGATGCGCGTGATGGTCATCCACCGCCTTTTGTACCTAGTCTCCGTAGTCAGAAAGAATATCTTTGGGAGGTAGAAATAGTTTGTACCAAAGGTTGTACGTTATCGAAGGGGAGGGCAGGTACGTCAATTTGCGGGACGACTTGAACCGCAGGGTCCCCTCGTCGTCATCGTCGAGCGAAATGGCAGCCGTTGAGACTACATTGTTAGTGCTGACTTGCACGTCGCGTGCCTTGCCTGAGATGAAGTGACAGTCAGTGAAAGAATTCTGGACACAACGCGATTGTACATACTCCACGACGGCTGCTTTGATAACCAGACCATCATCCATGCTGGAAGAGACGTGAGATGTGATGAACGAGTATGATGGTGCTGCACTCACTGTAGCTCGTGTCTTGCTCATCAAAGCAAGCCGTAAGATAAAACGAGTTGACGATCTTGGCGTATCCCCCAAAGAAAAACCGCCTACACATCTCGATGACCCCTCCAACGACGACGAGCTTCATCCAGTCTCGAAGGGCTGAGAAGGACGCGAGTAGAGCGAACAGCGAAGATAGATCAGTGGGCATGGTGAGTGGCGTCACCGACGCACTAGCAGCAGAGGCTGCTGCTGTCGCATTAGCAGAAAGATTTGCAGGAGTGGTGAAGCCCGAGAGAAAATGCTGGACGACGGGGACAAACGCGGCCATGGCTCAAGGGTGGTGGTGGCGGCGGTCAAGTGATACTTCTCAAAGAAGTTCCCCTCTTTAAAGCGCTAATCTATACATGAGGCGTGTCTTGAGTCATGTCGGCTTTTTTGACCTTTTTGGGAAGCACGCGAATGAAGCGGGCTTCGTGGGCGCAGAGCAGTGCTAAGAAGCTCCGGTTGGATGTCTAGGCGCTTGAAGTTGGCGGGCGTCTGAGTAGAGTTGACGAGGCTGTAGCAAGCTGTAGCCAATCCGAGTCAACCTGAATCCAATCCCGAAGTGCGGAGGCGCCGTCTCAGAAAGGCAACTCGTGGCTGTGTCGTCACTGCGCTTTACCTTCTAAAGTTCATGATCAGAAGCCTGCAACCTACGCATGAAAAATGTCTACCTCATGTCGTTCGGGCTCCCAAATATTTCACAGCTTTATGCCAGTCGTGGTGATCGTTGGCAGCCACCAATCCCTATACTAACACTAGTACTCCAGGTTGAGTAACCGCTGGCCGAATCTAGGGTAACCTGGCTGGGGCCAGGGGCCTGCTGAGGGTATCCATGTTTCTCGCCAGCATCGTCGGATTCAGGCTTCCGCCGACTGTGATGTTCCGCAGATCCCGGAATAGCTGACTATTTCTGTCCCGGTTCCTGGCCCGATTGTACAGCCTCAAGATCACGATAAGTTGAATAGAATCGAAACTTCCGGACACCTACCCCGGGTTAGAAGCATCACATAAAGTGGAGTATCTCGCAGTGCATACGGTCGGGAGACTGGAAATCTTATGCATCGTCGGACTTATGCCTTCGCAGATTCTTTTCACGGTCAGAAAGTCGGCATAATAACAAACGCCCAAAAAAATTCAACCTCATCAACACCTTGCTAAGCATTTTATGCATTTCTGCGCAGACTCTCTACTCCCGCCTTGGGTTCAACAAAATCTTTTTTTGCATTGTCGCGTTTACTTCAATGTCATGCTAACCGGTACTCAGTCTCGCTAGCGGCAGGACAATGCCAGTGGTTTCTCGAGTTGTATTCTGCAAAGTCGATATTCCTATCCTCATCCTTGCCTCCTGGTGCAACTCTGGAAGTTACATAGTATTCCGGCCTTGAATGTCTTCCAATCATACTTACTGCTTCACAATTCGGCGGCTAGTCCGTTTGAATGCCCTCCCTTGGGTTATCCGGCATCAAAGTCCACTGTTTATTTCTCCTAAATCCTCACCCACTCAACGTCGGTAAATGGGTGGGAGGCGAACCAACGACGTGACGCGACCAACATAAATCCGACCTACCGGAGTAGTCGCAGAAAAAGAGTCTTGTTCCATGATTTTGGGGACCGCGCGATCTCTTCCTCCCTCGAACTTCAAGTTCAACCAAAACATCCTTTACATACCGACTCGGGATATTAACGGCGTAGCCCGGGCGGCACAAAACAATGCTGACATTCTGATCAACATTCTAGGTACGAACGACAATAAAAAACCGGTAGAGAAGCGCGTCGGTCAGATCTCGCCTTTGTCTTGCCTTATCGGCTGCCTGATGTTCAACTCCGAAAAGACTACAGTAGTACTGTTCAAGTTAATTTTGTTCAAATATCTTGGAGGTGGCACTGAAACCCAAAACTAAGATATTATTGCGGAGAGGGCTTTGAATCCGTCCACGGAGCTTATAATCAAGGCTGTATAACGAGTCAGCGTGCGTTTGAGTGTAATTCCAACCGTGGGGAGAAAATCGGAAACTTCCGGAAAACGTCATTCTTGAAAATAGTTCCGCTCCGCACACTCGAGGTTGCTCCGCCGCGCCTCGTCATATTTCATCAAGTACCCATGCCTCAAATACGCCGCGTCCCATGCCAAAATGCACACAGATTCACCCCCGCATCATGACCCTAACGATACCTTTACTACTATTTCTCGCACAAACGGTCTTGGCTCACCCTGCATCAAGAACTGTCTCTGTAACGAATTCCTCGAAAGCCGGAATCGCTGGCGGGGGCGATGCCGACACAGATATGGCTCAGTTTACTACCACCGGCAAGGTATCGTGGTATTATACCTGGGGCCTGGGTTCTGTCGACACCGACCTCGAGTTCGTCCCAATGCTCTGGGGCCAACAAGACGTAACACAGTGGACCGACGCCTCCGACGGGATAAACGCGACCATTGCCCAGCGTAAACCAACCGCCGTCCTTGGGATGAACGAGTAGGTTGACAGTCAATTCATGGCCAAAGACACAAAGCTCAGAGTCTGACAGACCACAGGAGACGGGCCAGTCGAATCTGACGCCTCAGCAGGGGGCAGACATGTGGACGAGCTATATCGAGCCCCTCCGCGCCCAAGGTCTGCGTCTCGGAAGCCCTGCGCCTTCCAGCGCACCTTCGGGAAAAACCTGGATCCAGGATTTCCTCACCGCATGCAATGGAGCGTGCACCGTCGACTTTATTGCCCTCCGTAAGTTACGCACAGCGCACTTTCCATATCCTGCTAAAGTTTAAAGCTGACCCACCTCTCAGACTACTACGACGTCAACGCGACCGCATTTGCAGAATACCTCACCGACTTCCACGACACCTTCCAGCGACCGATTTGGGTCACCGAATGGGCTTGCCAGAATTTCAACAACGGACCACAGTGTACCGCCCCGCAAGTGGCTGAGTTCCTTAACCAGACTCAGGCGTTTATGGACGCCCAGGACTGGGTTGAGCGCTATGCATGGTTCGGCGTGATGCGCGACCTTCAGGGCGTCAATCCCCTGGACGCGATGATGACCAGCAACGGCCAGATTACGGATCTTGGCAAACAGTATATTGGCGCACAGGCACCAATGACGAGTGGAGGCCTGCCGACTGCCACAGGGACGGACGGGTTACCGAGTCTTCCGACAAATGCTGGAATGATGAGGCGAGTGAGATGGTGGACGTCGTGGGGCGCGATACCAATTCTACTCATTGCATACCTGCTTTGAGCTGTGCTTGATGACCGATAACGATACCCAATGGACTTCATAGAATAATGCCATGTACATCCAAAACATCTTCCGATTTCCGGAGACTAATGACAGAGGGACTCCTGTGGCGCCCGGGGTGTCGCCAAAGACGGATCGCACACCCGCTGTGGGATTCTGAGGCTTCTGAGTCGTGTACGCAAACCACGAGCTATCAGAGGTGAATCGTTAAACACGAATCCCGTTCGCAAGGTTCAGCCCGTCGACGACTAAGTAGAAAGTGCAGATGGCCTCCACCAGACTAGTAGTAGGACGCTTGAGCCTTGGGGACTCGGATGACAGTGCTGCTGCCGTCTTTGAAGCCGAGCCGAGTGGCGAGGGCCAAAAAGCGAGGGATCCAGCATCCAGCCATAAAAGAAAACCCCGGGATGTGTCGGGAAGGGTGGTGGCGGGTTGAGCGTACGCTACGCAGCGTCAGACGCGTTGATATACAACTCAGAGGCAGCCAGAGGCGCGAACAACGCGTTGTCACATGCCGTGACCCTGACACTCCTGGGCCGAAAGCGAGAGATCCAGTATCCATCCATAGAACAAACACCCTGGATGGGTCGGGGATGGGTGGCGGCGGAGGTACCGTTGAGCGTACGCTGCACAGAGTAAGACGCGTCGATGTAAGGAGGCGCGAACAACGCGTTGTCACATGCTGTGACAGTGACACTCCGGAGACAAGAACCGTGACGACTGAAGTTGAACGAGACAACGAGACGCATCGCGTCGAGGTTTGCTCAAGGTTTGTTGAGTCGTTCTTTGCCTCAACCCCAGCTGACCCAAAATTTAGCAGCTTCTGCATGGAACACCACCAGCATAACCTCTCCGAACCGTTTCGTTGCGATGTTTCCGCAGGAACTAATCGACCTTGTTCTTGCCAATACTGACAAGGAAAGCCTCAAGTCGTGCGCGCTCGTGGCTCGCTCTTTTCGACCGACAAGCCAAATGCTGATTTTCTCCGACCTCACGATTCTGCCCTCGGGGTGTAACAGCCTTGCCGCTTTGCAACGTCTTGCAGATGTGCTCTCAGCATCTCCGCGCCTAGCGCAGCACGTCCGCACTCTGCACCTCGTTCAACCTGAATTAAACAAGCCGTGCGAGTGGATGCAGTCGGACATCCTCCCCACAATGCTCCACGAGCTCACCAATCTGGAGAGCTTGAAGGTCTGGATCTACAACTCGAATCACTTCCATTCGAACTGTGAACAAGCGATTTACAGCCTGATCACCCGATCTTCGCTCTCCTCCATCGAACTCAAAGGGGTTCACTTGCGGAGAAGCCCGGAACTTTCGTCTTTGCTTGAATGCTTTCCCACCAGTCTCAAATCTGCATCTTTCTTGGACGTGTGGGTTGACCAGTACTCGTCCTTCCACGATGATACGAACAGAGCCTCCGCAGAGTTGCATCAACTGTGTCTCGCCTCCCTGCGCCTCGATAGTGTTGCTCCCATGCTTTTCGATTGGGCGATTCGCACTGTTGACCCCAAATGTCTCCGATATCTGCATACCACGGTCGATGAAAACACGACGCATGTCGTCCAGCAGCTTCTAGACAGCGCTGTTCATGTCGAGACCTATCACCTTTCCTTCTGGAGTGTTTTATGTGCGTGTTTCCACAGATTTTTCTGATGCTGCCCCCAAATTAACCTGGGTGCTTGCTACATAGCCCTCCATGAAATCCCCAATCTTGAGAAGATGCAGGGTCTTCGGACGTTCGAAATCTCGGTCGAGTTGGACTGCGATGACATCGAGGAGGTCGGATACGAAGGGCGCCACAATCCGCTCGACGATGCGATACGCACCCTGGACACGGCGCCGCACGACCTCGAGCATCTTGTTCTCAACCTGGACATTTGAAACCCGGATCAGCTGTGTTATTTCATGGAATCCAGGCCGTTCGAGCACCTTGGGGAGGACCGCCCGGCCTTGCGAGATGTTGTTGTTCGGATCGTGTCCAAATGTGAAGACTCTTCGGCTCTACAACGCGGGATTCAATATCTCGAGGAAGTGTTTTGTGAGCTTCACGAAAGAGGGATGTTGACGGTCATCACTGTTCGCCCATCGAGCTAATTGAGGTTTGCATGGACGCCGATGAACTTACCATAGGTCAGCTTGATGCCTTAGAAAATATCTGGAATATTATGTTCTCCAACAGAGTCGAGCGATCACCAAGTGACTGATAGAATATTGTCTAGCGAACAAGATCTCGAAGCTCGGCAAGGGTCAATATTTCTAACGCTCAATCACCCCTGAGCATTCCTCGACAACAGCGCTCAGGCAGCGAGTCCCCTACATCCCATCCTCATATTGGTTCGACATAGACTACTGCACACAAAAAATCGCGACGCAACTCGGCTGATCGCCCCAAACGCCTCCCGACCTTTAAGTTCTCAACGGCGACTCCCATCGCCGCCCTCTCCACCCATCCGCACCTCTTTAAATGGACGAGCTCTTCAGCCGACCTGGCCGACCTCCCCAGCCACTCCAAAACCTTCACACATCTCGCGGGTGACTCCAACGGCGAGGCCAAGTCTTGCGGAATTCAAATGCGGCGCTATGATTCTCGCTATCTTTGCAGAGTCGTAATCAGTCTCTGCGTTGAGCAGTATGTCATCTGCTGCTTTTGGCGATCTTTACTTAAAGACAGGGAAGTTCCGCACAAAAAGTAGAAGTCCTTGTTAAAAGCGTGTCATAATTTCACCACCTCCCCCATATGCTGTACATATACAATCTATGTACTTCCCCGTGCAGTACGCACGCACTACTAATGATAAGCAACGAAAGATTAAAGGGTGTGTTAGGCAAACCATCGACGAGTGTCTAGAGGAAAGGAAATTTATGTAGCCGCGCGAGGAATGATATGGTATATGTACATGACAAAGATGGTTGATTTGCGAAGGGTGAGTGCAATGGGGTATTAACGTATTGGGTCATCGTGGCGGATCGTGAAGGAAGATGAAGATGGGCACCACTACAGCCTATGACCAGGCACGGCCCAGAAGATGAGGGTGAGGGCTGCGACAAAGGCGGCGACGAGGATGGAAACCCAGATCGCGCGCCCAAGTAGGAGCTTCTTGACGTATGGTTCGCGGATGCGGAGTGTGCGGAACGGTGTCGTCTCCGACTGCCCGAAGAACACGAGGATGGGGTCAAGCTCGTACTGATGTGATACGAGGCAGAGGACGGCGATGCTGAAGGGGATGAAGAGCTGCATAGAGATCAGTGTTAATTCTGATGAATAGGTGGAGGACCTACGAAAAACCGCTTCGACTTCGGATGCACGTCGAGGAAGATGAGAGAGAAGGCGGCAGCAAGTCCTATCCACAGCGTGATCAGGCCAATGACCAGGCGCACGAGGGAAGAGATAGGGGTGAGGTTGCCGAAAGCCTTGGAGCGCAGGAAACGAGGGAAAGCGTCCTGCTCCATGGCGCGGAAACAGTACTCCTTTTGCGCATGGAAGATATCGGGGATCTGAGCCATTAGATTCAGCTCCGCGGTGGTCTTGGGTTCTTGTGTTGATGTGAGAGGGAATGAGTGGATGCGTAGAGACGGAGGGAGATATATTTCGTGATTCTCGGTCGAGTTGACGGTGTTGGCGGCGGGGGAGAGGTAGCGGTAGAAGATGCGCTCTGCGGACGCGATGAGGTTCATCCGCGTGATAGCGGCTGAGCGGGGGATGACCGTTGGTGCCCGCGATGCTCGCTTCATGGTAAAAAGCGTGGGCGTGCGACCGACAGCACTGACACCAAAAGGCGAGGTTGATCGGTTCCCCGAGTAGGGGTCTGGAGACGTCGATGCGACACGAGTGTGCTCCGAGTGCACTGGACGCGGCGACGTCGACATTCCACCGTACTTCTCGTCTGTCTCTGCGAGATTGCGCTTGTCTTGGTCGGTCAGCAACTCGTTCGTGCTGGCCGTACTCCGTTTCGTAGCAGCTCCCGTTGCTTCCGGGTTCATACCTACTACGGTGCCATAGATGGACCCGCGACGGCGAGCGTAGTCCCAATATTGAGGCCAATCTTCCTTAATTGTGCGGCCCGATTTGCGGACGTCCTTGAAGTACGCCCTGCAGAGATTTTCGTGCTGCTGCACATCCAGCCAGAAGTCGAGGATATCTTCTGCTCCCTCGCGTTGGAGAAAAAGACTAAAAAATAAGCTGCGTGCAAGGAAAAGCCGATATAACGTACTAGAACATGAAGAGGTCAACGGGGGGACGCGTTCTGCGCGACAGGACCTCTGTGAACGAGGGAAGGCGGTTCTTGCGACTGTTGGCCCAGTCATCTTGCTGTCGCTGCTCGTCGTCCATGGCCGCGAGGAGAAAGATCGGCCAACGTTGACGGTTGTTTGTTATCAACGCCGTTGCCATACCAAACTGTTTGTTTCCCGCGAGCACCTTGGAGTGGCCTTGGCTTGGAGTTGGCGCAGTCTCTCTTCTTGACTCCTCCTGCCAAAACCAACAGATAGAAGAGGAATTGACGCGTTCGGGATTTTTGGCATAGCATTGTTCTCTGAGTTCAATCCACGCTACTGTATTACATCTTTTTGCATTCCACCAACATTCCACATTTTTTCGTGACCCGAGCTCGACCTTTCTCTGCCAACCGGCCAGCCCAGTATCGATAGCTGCCTTGTCATTGAATTGCACGGATTCTCTCGAGTACTTTAAGCACCTCTAGCGCCTTGTATACTCCGTTGGCACTAAACTCATTTAATCTTCCTGCAGGCATATTTTCCATTATTTTCTGTTCATTCAACATCGCGGAGGTCGTCGGCGTGGCGCAACGATTCAAAATCCATTGTAGGCGGTGGTGCACTCACCCAAGAACGTCTAGCTACCTTCAAAATTCGTAAAGCCTTGCATGGTACTATCGAGTGCTGCACTCAGCTACTGCGACCGTCAAATCGTGCACCAGCTCACACAATTCCCTGGCTGCAAGCAGACAATGGCATTCCATTAAGAACCAGCGGACCAAATGAGTCTGCATCCTTGGAACACAGGAAATGAAAATCTTGAAGGCACAATGGGATCACAACGGCTTTGCTCTTTGAATGGGTTCGGCTGCTCTCCCCCCTGCATACTTTCCACCGTCTAGGAGTTGGGGCACATTTATAAGAGACCGTAACAGACAGGGCAACAATATTCCTACAAATGTACGTTATCCTTATATCGAAAGACTTTATTCTCGGTTTCTCCCCACAACGCATCGAGTTTAGCCTCCCAATCTCCTCCTATGAGCTGAGCCAGGCGCCGAACGGTCTCGTCACAATCCCCAAGACACTGCACGTCATTTTCGCGACTTCCGATGCCCCATACGATTTCTTTATTAAGCACTACACGGGGACACGACTTGGGGACCATGTCGGCTAAGAAAGCGAAAGGTGGAACGGCGAGGCTGGTCCCCACGACGATGAGCAGATCGGCGCGTTTCACGAACGGGAGATTGAGCCAGAACTTGAGCGGTAGCTATATGAGTGAGTTGACTAGTCAGCCTCACCGCAGCAATTCAGAGAATTGTGACGTACTGTCTCGCCGAAAAACACAACGTCGGGTTTGACGAATCCATTACATCCGCGTTTCTCGCAGATGGGGACCTCGCCCGAGACCACGGCCTGCTTCATCTTTCTGTCGTCCAGCTTTGCGTGGCAGGTCGTACAGCGCTGCGAGTCCAACGAGCCGTGCGCTTGGATGAGACGCCACGAAGAAACTCCTGCCAGGCGCTCCAAATCGTCGACGTTCTGCGACCAACAGGCGTTCAAGACCCGCTTCTCCTCAAGTAGGCGAATGAACGAGTGCGTGAGCGTCGGACGGTATGCGCCTCCGTAGAGTTGGGACACTACTTGATAGACTCGAAGGGCGTCATTGGATGATCTCGAAGAACTGGTGTCGGCTTACACGGTTTCGGGTTCTTCTTGAAGTATGATAATCCGAGATAACTCTGACGCGAGGCACGAGCGGCTCAGAGTTATCATAGGATAAGCAAAGAGGCGAGGACTGAGAGAGCGTGACGCGAGCGTGACTTCGTCACTTTCCTCTCTGCTCGCGCCCACCTCCTCGCGCCCTCGCCTGCTTTCTCTTTTCTTCGTACATACTCCTCTTGTACTTCATCGTACCCATCTTTACGACCCGACGTCAAGATGAGCACCAGTAACTCCGCCGGAACGCGTCGCACGCATATATCAGATCGCGTGATAGAAAAACTCAGAAAGCTTCCGCGGACGGTGAAGAACAAGATGAACAAAGAGATCGATGGACGAAACGCCGTGAGGGACCTCGCGAGAGCGCGCCACGAGGCGCAGCCGACGACGAATGCAGAGCCGTCGGACGACGAGTCTTTTATCACAGTTTCATCCGGCGAAGACGAAGAATCTCCAGGCACGACATTCCGTGGCATTATGAAGAGCCTCTCGCCGGCAACCGCCAAGAAACTCATCAGCGTCATCCCATTCATCGGCGGATCTTCCAAACGCGCGAGAGAAGAAGAAACTCCCGCTAGAGCAGCAGCCAAGAGAATCAGGGAAGAAATTCACATCCAACCTGGCATGACCTTGCCAGTCGTGTTCCACCAGGACTTGCACGACCTCGCTAGCTTATATATTTACCTCCCACTCTCACTTTTCACCTCTCCGAACCTCGCTATCATCAACGCGAACGCCGCAGAAACCGTCATGAAGAAAATAAACCCCCCGGAACCAGGAGAGAAGCAGATCCGCGTGATGGATACGGAGGTTTTCCAGGCCAGGTATCTCAAGGAGGAGGAGATGGATCGAGGGCAATGGCTCGAGGCCGCGCGCAACTTCGTCGCGTTCGTGGAGGAGTGGGAGGCGCCGCGCGAGATGGGTAACCAGCAGTCCGTCCGCTGGCATAGCCATTTCGGCTTCTTGGAGCGCGCGGAGAACGCGGAGCAGCACTTCAAGGCCATCCGAGCAGCAGATATCGCTATGCGCAAGCAATACAACGCTCGCCCGTATGCGTACTCGCTGGACTTCTATAGCAGAACCCTCGAGCAGTTCATCACGAACACTCAGATCCAAGCGCAGAGGACGGCGCTGGAGTCGCTGGAGCGCCGCTTCGAGGCAGGCAGCTCGCGTGGCAACGGCGGCGGTGCACGCGGCGGCGGCGAGGCGAGCGGTAGCGGAGCGGGCGGTAGCGGACAGGGTAAAAGCAAGCAAGGTGACGTGCCCTTTCAGGCGAGCAGCGGCGGCGACGCGTCCGCAGTCGTCTGCTATGTTTGCGCGAGACGCGGCCACTACTTCAACAAATGCACTTTCCCCACCTTCGTCGACGGCTCCCCAACATACTGCATCGTCAACAACCGCGACCTTCTTGCGAAGGGATCCGGCGCGTCACTTTGTCGGGGCTGGAATACTAAAGGAGCAGCTAGCGCATGCACCCACGACACCGCCGTGCGCCTCCACGCTTGCTGCTTCTGCGGCAGCGCCGCACACAAGGCCTTCGACTGGATTTGCAGACAAAACCCTGCACGAAACTGAATCCACCGACGCGCCATTGGACGACGCGCTAAATTTCTTGAACAATAACTTTCCTCCACATCTTTTCCCACATCACTCAGAAATTTTTGACAGGATCGAGACGCCGTACGATCCCGACGCATTCGCCCGTTTACTCAGCAAACACCTTCTTGAGGACGATTACCCAGACTTAGTACAAAAGCTGCGCACAGGTTTTCCCATGGGCGACTTCCCGAATCTCGCCCAAACTCACATTTTCCCGAACCACCCCTCCGTCGGCGACTACGAAGACTTCGTTGAGGCCTACATAAAAGAAGAAGTCGAGGCTAGGCGGATGAGCGGCCCATACACCCAGGAGGAGATGGAAAAACAGCTACGGGGATCGTTCCAATGCTCGCCGATGATCGTCGCAGTCCAATCCCAAGGTCCGGGCGAGCCAGACAAGCTACGATTATGCCGCCACCTCTCCAAAGGCAACGCGGCGCACCCCTCGACGAATTCTTACATCGACAAAGGGAAATTCCCCACCCGTTTCAGTTCTGCCGTCCAAGTGGCCGAGATCGTGAGTTTACTTCTTTTACCCTTACACATACCCTACCGTACTCGGCCGCGCGCGTCCTTCGGGCAGCCGGTCGCTTACCATGCACATTGCGGCGTGCACCTTACCAGCCTTACTGGCATTACCCGCTTACGCGGGCGCTTCGCTGGCGCTTACCCCCGCACCAGCCTTTACTCGCTTTCCCGCTCTACCCTTACCCGTATCCTTACCCTTAACCTTATCCTTACCTTACACGGATACTTACCTTCTATACCAGATCGCCAACGCCCCGCCGGGAGCCCAGGCCATGGTAGCCGATATCGCTAAGTTCCACCGTACGTGCCCGATACACCCAGACCACAAGCGATGGTTCGTGCTGAAAGGCCGCGACGGCTTCTACATGGACCACACCTGCCCATTCGGCTGCTGCTCATCTAGCAGCAACGCCGGTACCATCGGCTCGGCCATAGCAGATATTTGGGAAGGCGAAGGAGTGAGCCCGGTGGTCAAGTACGAGGACGATTATCTCCCATGGCGTTTTCCCATCGCGTCGGTCGTGGACCCACACAGCGGCCTTATCTCCTACGTCTACGACTATGATCGCACCGAAGCTCTCCGCCGCATCAGTATCCTGAAGACACCGTGGCATCCTACCAAGGGCCAGGACTTCGGCTCGACGTTCACCTACATCGGCTTCTTTTGGGACGTAGACGCGCGTCAAGTGTCCCTTCCCGAGCCCAAGCGGCTTAAATTCCTCTACCGTGTTCGCACGTTCTTGGCCAACTTCTCCTCCTCCCAGTGCACACTCTTGGACGTTATGAAAATTCACGGATCTTTGTGCCATATCACATTCGTCTACGTACTCGGCCGGTCCCACCTTCCTTCTCTCTCCAACCTCGCGGCGCGTTTTGCAGGCGACCCTTTCGACAGGCGATACCCGTCGCGCGCAGCGATCACCGACCTCAAATGGTGGGAGCAGCAACTTTCCCAGCCGTCTGTCCCCCGCACGATTACCGCTCGCGGCCCACTGGTCGACCGACACCTATACGTCGACGCTTCTACGAACTGGGGAATCGGAATCCTCATGGGCTCGCATTGGGACGCTTGGAAGTGCGGCAGCGGTTGGAGATCCAAGACGCGCCACATCGGCTGGTTGGAGGGCGTCGCCCTAGAACTACTGATCTACGCAATGGAGGAGCAAGGCTGGCACGACGTTTTCCTGCGGGTTCACTCTGACAACAAAGGAATTATTGGCGCTTTCGACAAAGGCAGAAGCAGGAATTGCGACATCAATCTGTCGATTCGACGCTCCGTTTCCGTACTCGCCGCGCGCAACATCAATTTGGACCTTACATACGTGAATACCCATCTCAACCCAGCGGACCCCATCTCGCGAGGCTTGCTAGGCAGACCATGCGCACGTCTTCAATCACGCTTCCCCTTACCAGACGAACTTACCCCTTACCTCTGGCGAGCTTAGTCACTTTTACGTCGTGTTGCCTTTACTTCTTACACCTTACTCTCTACTTCTTGCACTTACTTCTTGTACCCGTCGAATGTTCAAATTCAAATACTGGGATGACATCCCGAAAGATAACTCGTCAGACCACGTACCGCCTCCGCAATACCCGCTATCGCGCCGAGACGCCATCCCCACTACCAGCGACAGCGCACGACACCCCCTCCCAACCCTTTCGAAGCCTTTCAAGCTACCGCCGCCAGTCCTGGGCCCAGCGCCACGTCGAGAACCGCCGCAGGCCAAACCCATCCCGATACGAGACCCGCAGCCAGCCAGCGTCAAACCACCTCCTAAGCCGCGCAAACCCAGGGCAGGTTGCGAGGTAACGAATAACGAACTGCGCCCACACGTCCTCGCCAAGGATCGACTGCGCGCATGGACATCCTTATACGGTCAAGAACACGACGCAGAGTTCCGGAAGAAAATGCCAGAGGACACGGTCAATAAAACTTACGCAGCGCTGTTCGCTTCCTACGCACCGAATACCCAGTCGACGTACGCAGCCGGTTTACTACGATTTCACCAATATTGCGATAAACACCACATATCCGAACGCGACCGCATGCCCGCGCCGTATTTCCTCTTAGCGGCCTTCATAGCGGAGCATGCGGGACAGGTTAGTGGCAACGCTGTTAAGGGCTGGATGTCCGGCCTCAAAGCCTGGCATGACCTCAACGGAGCGCCGTGGGATGGCGAGGCCAGATGGGTCGAACTCGCGAGGCGTACGGCCAACAAAGAGGGCACGGCTTTCAGGCGCGAGCAGCGCGGCCCCGTTACCATCCAGCACATTATTTCCTTACGCGCCACTCTCGATTTAGAAGACTCGTTTGACGCAGCGGTCTGGGCAGTCGCGGCAGCGGCCTTCTGGGGATGCCGGCGCCTCGGCGAACTCACAGTTCCTTCCCCAGACGATCATGATCCCAAATTCCACGTCACCAACGAAACACGCGAGCGAATCGTCAACCCCAATTCCGATTCAGCAGCCATATCCTTTCATATCCCCTGGACCAAGTCGACTCGCGAGCGCGGCGCCGATATCACCCTCACCGCCCGAGATGACGAACTCTGCCCTCGCAAGGCCTTAGCCAATCACCGTCGAGTCAACGCCAATGTTCCCGCAGGAGCCCCCCTTTTTGCCTTCGCCCGAGAGAACGGGGAGTGGTCGGGTTTGACCAAGGCGTGGTTCTTGAAGCGCTGCTTCAAAATTTGGGAGATGGCGGGACTCCTTCGTGTCTGGGGGCACAGTTTCCGCATCGGCGGATCGACGGAGCTCCTCCTCGCCGGAGTTGCGTGCGAAGTAGTTGCAGCTCTGGGCGGCTGGACATCGCTGGCATTCCTACTCTACTGGCGCAAAATCGAGCATATCGTACCTATGGCAGTCGGCAAGGCATACGACAAAGACAAGTTGGCCGACGTCGCCGAGGCCATGGAGGCATTCCGCGCCGCCAACGGCATCATACTACATACCGACGACGACATTTAGCTGCCTTTACCCTTACTTTCTTGACCTCGTATCGCGCACGTACTCTAATCAATACATTCCTTTCTTGACGTTACAGATTCCCGGTGCCCCTAAAACTCTCTCCCTTTTCCATTCGCCCATCTCTAGTGTGGGGGGTCGGCGAGCGCCTGCGGCGCAAGCCAACCAGTTGTGAGCTGCGCTCTGGGTGGTAGGTTTGGCTTGCGCGCCTCCGGCGCCCGTCCTTTCCGCTACGCGCTCAGAGCCGTCTCCCACTCGGAGAAGATTCCCCAGCGCGGAGCCCATCGCCCGAGCGCGTCCTCCCGCGGGTCTCCTCTCGCAGCTGCCCACTGCATCCGAGCGGCGAGCCCCGGCTCTCCCCACACCCACGAACTCGTAATCCACATTGGCATTACGATCTCGTGGTTTCCTTTCCCCTTCCTCAGGTGTCCGACTGACGAGACGTTCGCTTATTCCGAGATAACTCTGACGCGAGGCACGAGCGGCTCAGAGTTATCATAGGATAAGCAAAGAGGCGAGGACTGAGAGAGCGTGACGCGAGCGTGACTTCGTCACTTTCCTCTCTGCTCGCGCCCACCTCCTCGCGCCCTCGCCTGCTTTCTCTTTTTCCCACCCGCCGTCCCGTTTTAGCCCTATAGTGTGTGGTAGGTTTGGCTTGCGCGCCTCCGGCGCCCGTCCTTTCCGCTACGCGCTCAGAGCCGTCTCCCACTCGGAGAAGATTCCCCAGCGCGGAGCCCATCGCCCGAGCGCGTCCTCCCGCGGGTCTCCTCTCGCAGCTGCCCACTGCATCCAGGCGTATCTGGGGTTTTAATATATCGCGAGGTTCTGACAAGAGAAGTAAGGCGTTGAATCAGACGGGGTAATGAGAGGCCCTCGCGATATATCGCGCTAGAGGCTTACCTATTCCAGTAACAGCTGGCGGCGGCTGGCGCGTGGGCGCTTGCCCGCGCAACGGCGGCGTCGTCCAGCGCTCTGAGAGGCGGGGGCGGACCTGCCTTTTTGGGAACTTTGCCATTTTTGATCTGCCGTTGCTGCAATGGGTAGCAAAATTATATCTCATGCTAAGAATGACATACCTGGATGGGTAGAGCCAGGAGAGGCCTCGTTCGTCCATAATGAGAGCGACAATATTGCACTCATTAGGGCGAATGCGGTTGTTTGCTCGTGTTATGCATCCCTTGCTCCTTGCTCCTCCTCCTCTCCCGTTGGCTCACCTCTGGCCTGTGACGTCTGCTATGGCCTCAGAGTGAAGTACTGGATGCAGTATGTCCCTCACGCTCTTTTCCACCCTTCAAACACGCTGATCCTTCCTAGCTTTTGCTTGGGCCCCCCACCGCTCCCCGCCCTCCACCCGCTCTTGCGCAGCCCGTATTCGCCTGCCGTCGCCTCCGTTGCGTGAAACAGGTGCCGGAGCATCCCCTCCCATTTGTTCTTTGCCATGGATGGCTTAGCAGGCCCACCCTGCCTTAAAAAGCTCCGCAGCGCTACCCGCCCTCCACCCGCCCTCGCACCCCCTATATTTGCCCGGCGATACCTCCATATTGATGGGGCATGCGTGCCCCATGTGCTCCCGTGTTGCCGTGGTTCTGGATGCCCTCACGGAACCGTCGTGCCCGTTTTTGCGGGCTACCCGCCGCCCGCCCTCGCACCGCCCTCGCGCCCCCGTATACGCCCGGGACATCACCATTCCGTTAGTCACCTCCTTCCGCATCCACTACCGAATTTGCTCAGTTCTGGGTGGCTTCGCGGGCCCGCCGCGCCCTTTTTAGCGGGCCCGCTCGTTCCCCGCCTCACTCGCCCTCGCACCGCCTGTATGCGCCTGGGGACTCGCCATTTCGTCAAGCACCTCTTACCGCATCTGCTCCCCCATTTACTCGACTCTGGGTGGGCTCGCGGGCTCGCCGCACTCTTTTTGGCAGCCCCACTGCCTCCCCTCCTCGACCCGCTCTTCGTAGCTCGTTATCGTGCGCACAATCACTTGAACTCTCACTTATGATAGACCTTCCTTGTATCTTCTACTTAGTATGTTACTTAACGAGACTCATGCTACCCAAAAAAAATGAGGGGAAAACTATTCGGCCGAAGAAAGTCCCTTCGGCCGAAACTAAGATATAGCAAAATAAACTACAAGTCCACCAAAAATCAAAAGTCGAAATTAACTACTTCCCAAAACGCGTTGCGCCAGGACAGATATATAAAAAAAGGCAGACAAATGAGAAGAAAAGAAGGCAGACAATGTGACGTATGTTAAGACGCCCAGGAAACCGTGTTTATGTAGCCGGGAGCGTAGGTACAGAGCCAGGGGTATGTATAGGTACCGGAATGTCAATGAGTTTTCTGCCTATCGTCGCATGAGTGTTACATCCCAACGAAGCCCCGTGAAGCTCACTTTTTGCGTTTGGTGGCCTCGGCGTCTACCTGGGCGTCTACCTCGGTCACGGCCTTCCGTTTCTTCGACCCTTCGCCTTTCCTTTCCAATTGCTGGAGCAACTTTGCGTCAAGTCGCGCTGCCTGTTCGTTGGCGTCGACTGGTGGTCGACGCGCCCGGGTTGGGCGTCCCAGTTGGGGTATCGGCGGCATGGGCGCTCCTGGAAGTCGTGGGACGACGTACACGCCGTTGTCCGGGGCTGCTTTGTTCTTGGCTCCCTTGTCTGTCTCGGATTCCTTCGCATCCCTCTCCTTCTCGAACGCCCGGATTTCCCTCACCCGTTGCCTGGACGGCCCCAGAAGCGGTGTGTCCAGTGGAAGCGGAATAACCTCTCCATTGTCCCCGTAGGTCTGCAAGAACGCGAGGGGGGCCCTCCCCTTCTTCGCTGCCCTCTTCCCCCCCAGCTGCCCCCCCTCGTCGTCCACCTGCTGCTGCTCCGCTCCCTGTCCTTCCCCATCAGTCTCCGGGACCGCTCGTTCGCCACCATTGTTTCCGCCATGCCCACGCCCACGTCCACGCCCACGTCCACGTCCACGTCCACGTCCACGTCCACGTCCACGTCCAGCTCCACGTCCATCGCCGCCGTCTTCCCCACGTTGTGGTTTCTGAGCCTTGGGCGCCTTGGGTAGCTTGGGCGCCTTGGGCGGGTTCGCCAGGGGCCTAGACAGCGGGAAGTCGAGGTGTGCGCTCTTCCGACTCCCTGCGAGAGGCACCTCGTCGTCGTCGTCGTCGTCACTCCCGCCGTTTTCTCCGCGTTGTGGTTTCTGAGCCTTGGGCGCCTTGGGTAGCTTGGGCGCCTTGGGAGACAGCGGGAAGTCGAGGTGTGCGCTCTTCCGGCTCCCTGCGAGAGCCACCTCGTCGTCGTCGTCGTCACTCCCTCCGAGGTCTCGCAGTCCTCCCCAGGCTGATGTCTCCCCGTCTTCGGCTTGGTCTTCAGTTTCGTTTTCCCGCTCATGCGACATCGCCCCCAACAGCCGGCGCGACGCCGTAGCGATATCGCCCTGCGCCAAAGGCGCCGTAGCCTTAGGATCAGCAGCGCGCGCGGATGGGACAAGCGGGGAAGGCTGCGGTGGCAGCAGACGTCGAGGTCGAGGTCGTAGTAGAGGAGGCTGCGATGGCGGTAACGGAGGTCGTGGTGGAGAAGCATGTGCGGGTCGCTGAGGTGGTGGTGCTAGAGGGACAAGCGCCGGTGCCGTAGTCGTAGTAAACAAAAAGGAATGAGGTTGTCGTAGTAGAGGGACAGCCGCAGGCGGTGCCGTAGTAAACATAAAAGGCTGAGGTCGTGGTGGTAGAGGGTCAGGCGCCGAATGAGACGGTGCAGGAGGTGCCACTGCAGGGGGCTCAGAAGACGCGTCTGCTCCCGTAGACGTCGTTGCTGGTGCCACAGGTATTGCAGGTACTGGAGGTGGAGATGAGTGAGGCGCGGACGGTGCCGGATACGAGAGCAAGGTGTGCGCTGCTGTGGTGAAGGTCGCAGGCGGCTCTGCGGCCTCTGCTCCCGTAGACGTCGTTGCCGGTGCCACAGGTACTGCAGGTACTGGAGGTGGAGATGAGCGGGGCGCGGACGGTGCCGGATACGAGAGCAAGGCGTGCGCTGCTGTGGTGAAGGTCGCAGGCGGCTCACCGTCCCATTCTTTCATAATATGAGCGGGGTCGACTTTACTTAGCTGTCCGACGTACCGTTGGTGCTATAGGGAAACTCGCCCACGCCCATGTCAGTGGGTTCCATGAGGGTGTCGTATTCCCCCCAGTTGAATCCCTGCGCCCCGTGGGTGTCGTATTCCCCCCAGTTGAATCCCTGCGCCCAATCGTCCGTACCCCGGTCCATAGCGAGGTCTGCAGGCAAGGTCAGCCCACATGGGGGTTTCGTCGATGGCGAGGGCATCTGGTGGGTATCGTTCCTGAGGTCCGGTGTATCCAGAGCGTTGGTGGCATCGACGACGGCCGCAGACTCAGCGTTTGTGGTCGATTTGGGTAATGCGCGTGGCGTATCCGTCTTCTTGGGTCTTTTGGGCGCCTTCTTCGCCTGCGTCTTCTTCGCCTTTGTCGGCAGCGGAGGGAGTGGCACATCTTCATCGTCCGAGTCCATCGGGAGCAGGCCGTCGAGGCCGTCCTCAGCATCCACCAGAGCCATGGCGTCCCGGTCGCTTCGAGCTGTGAAGACAGTCAGATTTTTGTCTTAATCCATCCAGCGAATGCACTTACTGAAGCATCTCTTCAGGAAGTCCACGAAATACGTGCCCACAGCTGCCTTCCAGTCCGGGTGCGAGTCCTTGAAGGTATGGCCGCCAGCGGTCTGCCCACAAGAGAAGCTGTGCCGGCATCCGTCAGCGATACATCACGCAAACAAAACAAACCAACTTACACTTGCATACCCAACGCTCCCCCCGCGTTTGGTGTTGGTCCACCCACCACCGTAAACCCGACCCACCCCGTTTTCTCCCTGAGGACTTCGTGAAAACGCGAGACTATCGCCTCCATTTGGTCGAGCGAGCTAAATCATTGATCAGCTTCGCCTGCTAAACTCTGCGCTTCAGACTTACCTCTGAGTCGACTCTGGCGTCCGCTCTACCGGGTTCAAGGCTTCCAACATCTTGGCCTTAGCGCTCCTCGCCTCCACCTCCACCGCTTTTTTCACTTCGGCCGTCTCGCCCTCCAGTAACGCTTTGCTGACTTCCCGCCTTAACTTCATTCGTTCCGACGCCTGCTGTTTCAAAATCGCCTTCGTCTTCGCCTCGTCAGCTGGCCGCTCGCCGTCGACTGACACCCACTCGAGGTCCGACGCGTGTTTCTTGTCGTAACCGGCGGCCTTTAATCCATCGCGGACACGGTCTGGGTATAGTTTTTGATACACCTCCACCAACTGTGGAGCGCGGTGGCGCTTGACGTCCTTCCAAAGCGCGTCTTTTAGTGAATCTTTGTCGTTCTTTTGTAGAGCCGTGTCCCCAGACTCGCGCTGCTTCTTGGATTGATTACGGAACCAGGTACGCAATTGCTGAAGAGGCAAAAAAAATCAGCAAGAGCGCAAGGGAGGCCATGACGACGCCTCTTGCATCCCAAAACGTCGCCCTTATTCGGGTCGCCGTCCGTGACACGTCAAAATGGCGAGTGGACGCGGAGATACGTCGTAGCAGACGGCACTCACCTTTTTTCGTTGTTCCAGCGCGGCCCCGAGCCGCTCTTGTTCGGCAGGTGACAGTGGTATTCCTGAGTCGCGTGCTGGTAGCTTCTGCGCCGCCTCCTCTGGCCATTTCGCAAACCAGGCCTCGTCCAGACGAGCGAAAAACTCGATCTGATCGCCGCTTGCTTGGTGCTCGAAGTATCTTCCGACACGCGCCCTGAGCCATTCCAGTTGGTCCGTAGAGGTCCAGCGCGGGGGTCCTCCCATTGTGAGTGACGGAGGAAACGAGTGAGTGACACGGCGGTAACTATTTCATGTGGAAATCAGTCACTCAAACGTCCGCTAATCCGAATCTTTGCCAGAAAATCGTCACAATTTGAGTAAATATTCCTGGATCGCGCACCCAGAACCCAGCGCACAATTTTTGACGCATCTCGTATACCTTACTCTCCAATTCCACACTCACGCCTCCTCGATTGGTGGCCCAAATCCAGGAAATCTCCCATCGACGCCTCCAGCCACGCTCCTTCTTTCGGCAACGTACAAGATGGTGGGGGCCTTTAGTTTTCGCGGACAAAATATTTTTCACCGATTCCAGGATCATTCTGATTTAGGCTCGCTTGTACGCTTTCCCAATCGGTCAAGACTCAAGAATCTCAGATTCCAACGATCATCACATGGCGGCCTCCGGAACTTATCCCGCTACGTATTTCTTCCGCAATCTATCAATCTCCACCCGTGTACTTAATCTTTTCCTTCGATTTACTTTCCCCCTCCTCCTTTGCAAACCACCCGCCATGACCACTCCCACCAATGCCCAACCCCTTACCGATGCTGCCGCCGATGCACAAGGAGCATTGGACGCCTTGGTTGCCACCGTTGCGGGTTTGACACAGATGTCGCTCGCGTTGACTCAGGGCTGCTTGGACGTCCAAAGTGAGTTGTCCCTTCCGTTCCATACGACGCCTACGCTAACTGGTGCCTTAGCCAAGCTTCCGGGACTCATGAAGGCTGCCTTCGAGGCCCACCTTCGTCAGTGTGCCCTCGACATGTTGTTCTATCGTTCCTTACCTTTTCAAACAGCTGATGAGCCGTCTTGGATCGAAGTGAACGCTCGCACTCCCGCCGAACTCGACGCTGCCCATCCCCCAGGTCCTGGGGATGACCTCACCTACCACGTCGTCACGGTGGGCCGGGAACCCGGTCTTTATCTCAGCGTGTACGTATGTTTCCCTTTGCTTTAAAGCTGCTGAACTCCTTTTCCCACATAGTCAGGATTCCGACTCTCAAGTGCTTGGCGTGCCAAACTCCAAGCGTCACAGGAAGCACACTCGTTTGGAGGCGCTTGCCTGGTATCGCTTCAAGTATGACCACGGCGACGTTCACAAGATGCTGCCGGAGCACGAGGTGCAGCCCAGCGACATCGACCCGCCCGCTCCGACCGCAGGTTTTTTGTTTTTAGATCATGTATCTTGCAAATCCGGCTGACTAGTGCTCTCATAGGCCCTTCTACGGCGAGTGGGGCGGCGTAGTTTACTTTCTCGCGTGTATTATTGTTCTCCACGTGCTCTCCCTATGAATTTCTCCCTCTCCCCAAATGCTGAGTATATATTAAATAATAAAATAAGTGCTCTGGTCGACTCTTCCCGCCCATATTCTGATAGCCGCGTATGTATGCCTCTGCAAGTACTCTCCACGAAACAAATGATGGTCCGATCGGACCCAAAAGGATCGGTCGAACAAAGATGGGGGCGTCAGCAAGGGCGTCAGCGTCGCCGCATTCAGCGTCGCCACCTCCCGCAACGCTTGCTGCACGTATTCCCCGCTCTGCTGAGCGGCGCTCCGGCAGCTGAATGCCGTGAAGATATAGTCCTCGATGGTCTGCATTGGGTGGCTTGAATCGAGAATTCAACGCGTCTTCGCACGCACCTCGCATTTTCCCGTGTAAGATCCCCTAAGGCGGAACCCTCGCCCACTGTAATTTCGGCCGCGGCCGCGAGCAGGGCGGGAGCGGCGATTATTTGGGCCGAGGTCTCGCCGCGTTGAACCGCCGCATCAGAACTCCTGGGTAAAATCGAGAAAAAGCTTTTTGAATGAGGTATTGAGAAAAATGAGTGGTGGCGCACCTTAAACTACTCAGTTGCATTGCTTTTTCGAGGATCGAATCCACCGAAACCGGCCCACGAGTACCCTGCGCAGCCGTGGGTCCGGCCAAACTTGCCAGAGCTTCGATGGCGATCCTTTCCTGAGAAGTCGGTGAGCCTGCGCTATCGCGATCTGCGAAATGTGTCGAGTTTGCAGCAGCAGCGTGGCGATACTCCAGTCGAGCCTCCTGCGCGGGGTCCTGTTCTTCCCAGGACATTGTCCCTCGTGGATCCGGCAGGGGTGAGCTGCTTGAGCTTGGTACCATCCACAGTTCACCATCCGGAAGCCCTGGCGTTTCCGCGTCGAGATGATCGTCGGAGAGTTCGCCGGGATCGTCGACGATAGACTTCGCGATGCTCTTCGGAGGTCTGGGGGGGTCCCAACGACGTTTGCCTGCCTTGATGGCATCCCTGCAACATAGCTGAATCCACTGTAGGCATGCCTAGGGAGTTCCCGTACTTCTTCTCTCCCAGGCAATCCGACTTCGCTCCCGCAAGACGGGGGCATTACTAGGAGAACATAGAAGTAGAGTGAAGAATTTGAGCCGCTGCCGAACACGCACCGCGCGTAATAAGCTGCTTGGGCTTTCCGGTGTCTTGCCGCTTGTTCAGTCTTATTCAACCTGCTGGGTGTGTAGTCGAACCATTTCTGAAGTATAAGACGGTCGCGGACCTTGGGGAGTATGTATCACGATCTGTCGAAGGTTTGCGCCGTACAGTTTTACTTGTCTTGCCCATATGTGGATGTGTGGTGGTGGTAGCGGAGCAAGATCATAGTCTTGATGCCTTGTGTTTGCGTCGTCCGCCATCCCACTTTAACGCCCTTCCTCCTTCCACAATCCCTTGTAACCAAAACTTGAGTACTATATTCATTGGCTCGATGCACTCTACTCTTTTTTAATGTCTTCGAGCTCAAGAAAATTAATTACCATGTTGAAAACCTCGACACAGTGCTTTGCTGATTTTCAGACCCCTTCCTTTTCCTTGATTTTTGAACTAGAACCAATCCCCCATATATATATATCCTCGTCGAAGTCGAAAAATTGGAGTGCGCCTCCTTGGAATTCCGCGGGAAAGCAATGTTTCGGAAGTTGGCCTTATTCCGTCGCGCGCACTGGGCGCTCTTGATCAGCACCACGGTTTCACATTGGTGCCCAAGGATATCTGCTTAATCGCATCAAGTGTTACTTGCTGCAATTCGGAGCTCAGACAATATAATTTTGATTTTTGGGCCGATATGTGGATGTGTGATGGTAGTGGACCAAGGTCATAGTCTTAGTGCACTCGTGTTTACTTCGTACGCCATCTCACTTTATTGCACTTCCTCCTTCCACAATCCCTTGTAACCAAAACTTGAGTACTATATTCATTGGCTCGATGCACTCTACTCTTTTTTGATGTCTTTGAGCTCAAGAAAATTAATTACCATGTTGAAAACCTCGACACAGTGCTTTGCTGATTTTCAGACCCCTTTCTTTTCCTTGCTTTTTGAGCTCAAACAAATCTCTTGTATATAAGAACCCTGGGGAAGTGGTATTTGCCACACGTCAGAGCTCAAAAGGGTTACAAACTCCTGATTTTATCGAGCATTTTCGTATTTGCTGATAATCTGCTTGCCTTCTTTCGACTGATTTTTTTAGCGCCATTAATATTCCAGATCGTAGGAGCTCGTTCATGGTTGTAATTTTGTTCGGCATGGCCCACAACATGTACCGGTTCAAAGCATTTCCGAGAGAATTCACCCAAATCAGGAAGTGCGTGACACCTGTCACCGTTCTCTTGAGTTAAGCACTTCGACGATTTACCTATCCGGGAATTCAACGCATCGGCACACAGCGAAAGATAATGTCGTCAAGCATTTCCGATTTCATTTTCCCGAGCCAAGTAACTAGAGCACAAATCAGTGATGTATAATTTGTATCGCTTGCGAATCTCGCTTCGCTTGCAATCTCTCTTCATGCCCGCCCCGACATGCATCTCGTGCGCGAAGGGGGAGACCGAGGCCAAGGCTGAAGGTACGTTGGCACACAGTTGACCCGACCCTCATTATTTCATGCTCCTGTGTCATACAGCACCAAACCCGCCCGAGCCCTGGGAGTCTGCGTGGGACGGTGCATTTCAGGGCCTTCTCGACGACATCAAGAAAGATCTGTCGCTTCTTTCAGAAGAGAACAAGCCCCGCGACGACGTATCGATGTGAGTCTGCATATCCTCAGTCCAATCAATTTGACCCTAAGGCTGGGGCAGGGATGTAGGATACAAGGACGACGACAGCGAAGAAGGATCCGGCGAGGGCCACGTCATATGGCTGACTGCGCCCTCGAGCGATGCGCAGGCTGGGTGGGAGTATGTCGAACCCATTCTGGCCGATCCGAAAAAGATGTAATCTTCTTGTCGATCAGCCGCCGCATGTTGTTCTGATTTGTTGTCATCACAGTGCCGCGCGAATGGCCCTCGTAGAGGCGAAGTACGCCCGGTGGGCTCGACTGGATGCGGGGTCGGTCGGTATTTGGACGCAGGATTGTCCTGGCTTACCGTGTTTTTAGACTGCCGGCGTCCATCCCGTTGGAAGATGAAGTTGCCTTGGCCCACGTAGACTAGTGCCTTGAAATATTTGCTATCTCTGAGAATTAATAAAAAAGCGCGTGATTGTGAATTGTCTAAAATAGAATGGCAAGAATGATACCTCCGTCAAGTTTCGACCAGTACCGTGGAACCTGATGGGAAGCAAGATCCGTGGAAGCTGATTGGCATTAGAGTTGGCGTGTGATTCTCCCACCGGGAGCAGATCATATCTTGTCCAGAGCGGTTGCGACAGCAACGACAGAATAGGGTGCCAAAACTCAAGCGTCTCAGCGGGACCAACCACAGCCCTTTGCACCACATGGAATTCCAGAGCTGTACCAAAAGAAAGCGCCCGGACTCGGATGATGAAACGGTTCCCCCGAATACACGACAGCGCGTGCAGAAAGATCTTCCAGTTGGCGTCCCAGAGGGACCCCCGATTGCCAACCCTGTGCATAACAGGGGATTCCCCAGCGGTACTAAAAGAACGCGCGAGGATCGGGATGACGAAACGGACCGCCCTCCGAACACACGGCGGCGTGTACAGAAAGATCGAAAAGGTAGATTACCCTGCCCTGCCTAATAAGACCGAGTTCCGAAGATTGGTTTACAGCCGACGGCGGCCGCGATCGCGATCACGACGAAGAAATTCGCGGGGATGAGGGGGCTGCTGGAAGTGGAACATTAATGGAGTCAAGTGCTGGAGGGAATGCTGCGTCAACTGGAGGTGGAGAAGGGAGGTTTACATCTTACATGAGACGAAGGCATATGCAGCATCTGGAGCGCCAGGCGGCGGTAGCCGAGATGATCCAGGAGCGATCGAGGTGTTTGCGCTAGATCAGGAAAATAATTGGAATCAGAAATCTAAACGGAATTAAAACATCTTGGCTGCAAACATGTCTGAAGTCGTCCACAATCCCGCTGAGCAAGTCGAAAGTTCCGCAGACGCGCGAGATATCACGGATGCCGAGGATAAAGCTCTCAAGCTGCGTGAGTTGGAGCACATTTATACGGGCAAAGGTTTACTCACGTCGGCGTAGAAACTATGCGAAGCACCGCCGCGGGCGTGCCGCTCACCTCGCTCCTTCAAATCTGGCTCACCCGCTACATTCCCTCCCCACCCATCGCCAAACCGCCTGGCTACGTCGCAGGCGCCGCAGTAAGAGAGCGCGTCGCGGCACGCGCCGCCGAGAGGCGTCATCGTGGGGTTTCACCGAAGCCTTCGTCTACCAGGCCGCCAGGGTACATTGCTGGGGCAGCCGTCAGAGAGCGAGTCGCGAGGAAGGCCGCAGCGCGGAAGGCGCGCCAGGAGAAGGTGGCTATGCTGGACCGGACTCGCAATTCGCGCACGCGCCGTCGAGGGGAGGTGTTTTTTGATGGGAGGCCATTCGTGACGGCTCAGCTTAAGGGGAAGGAAGGCCAGGTAGAGGGGAAGGAAGGGAAGGAGAATTCGGCGTCGTTGGAAAGTAGGAACGCGAGGGAGGAGAGGATGTCAACGTTGATGAAGTTGCGCGAGGCGGGCAAGGCGGGCAGGGTGGTCTTATACATTTAATGGGAGTTTCCTCAACAGTCTTTTAGTGTCTTTAGTCGCACATTTCGTCTGCGAGCGCAAAAGCGCGCAGCTGTGTATTTGGCGAGTACTTAGCAGATCTAAGATTCGGAAATAAATTAGCTAGCTGGGAGTTTAAATATGCACGACGTGAATTAGTTGCCCATCTTTTCTCCCGTCATGGACCAGGGCTTTCAGGTGAGAGCTTTGCAGTCGAAATGCCCTCGTTGACGCGACTGGGCACAGGATTTGACATTCCTCGTCCCCAAATTCCACCTTCCGGCTCACACCCAAACCTGCAAACTTCTCCCCTTCAGTCTGACGCGTTATGTGGGGATGACTAACGGAGAGGCACCTGAGCGTGGCTGGTCAGCCCTAAATCCCGTAGCGACCGCCACTGCCGAGAATACGGCGTCGTTGGAAACTAGGAACGCGAGGCGGGCAAGGCGGGCAAGGCTTTAGCTGTGTGATTAGCGATGACTTAGCAGATCTAAGATTCGGAAACATAAAATTATCTGGTCCGGAGTTTAAATACGCACGATGTGAATTGATGATACGGACTCCAGGTTGCCCATCTTTTCTCGGGTCATGGACCCTGGCTTTCAGGTGAGAGCTTGGTAGTCGAAATGCCCTCGTTGACGCGACTGGGCACAGGATTTGGTGTTTAGCGAGATTCTATTGACAGACCACGCTGCTCCGCGAGTGCCAGACAACTGCGAGAGCTGCGAGACTGAAGACGCCCGTTTCTTCTGTCGGAGCTGCTTCTGGCCGCAATTCTTGTGCAGGGTTTGCATTCTGAAGGCTCATGCCCGCCATCCTCTCCATCGTGTCGAGGTGCGTCTGCCTGTGTGTTGACTTACCTTTTGGCGAGCCTGATACAATATCCAGATGGTCATGGACAAAACTCTCAAGGGTACGACACTGCAGTCTCTCGGCCTCGTCATCCAGCTGGGGCATGGCGTGGACGGCGTGTGTCTCAACCCGGAGAGAGAGGGCGAATTCACGGTCACCGCCAGTGACGGAGTACATGACGTCACCATGAACTTCTGCGGTTGTCCTGGGGCGCGCGCACGCGGCGACCAGCTCGAAGCTGTTCGTTTATATGGTTGGAGGTCTCAGCGATCGGCAGTCACATTCGAGGTAGCGCGGTATTATGAAGAAAACCTGTTGATTCGCGGGCCATCTGGGAAGGCGAAAAAGAAAACCAAGCGGGCTCATACTGAAGGATAGTTTGGATAGTTTTACCACAGAGTCGTTTGAATATATTTTCGCGAGTCGCGTCCGGGCAGAGTGTTGTTTGGTATTTGAGTGATGTGTCCGGATTTGGGAACCAAATACCAAACAACACGTGATCTTGTGGACGTCTCGTACCATTTTTCGCTGGAGTCGAGTAGACAGCACCTCTGGAGGCGCTGGCTGCCTCGAGGCTCCGGCTGGCGCAGGGAGGCGCTGGTGACTGAGTGGTCTCGACTCATTCTTCGCTTGCCGGTGGAGTAAAGTCGCTGGCTGCTTAGTGGCTCCTCGTACCCTACCGACACCAACTTTCGCTTGGCTTTGCGTCCGGAGTGCTTGCTGGATTTTACCACAGATCCTACGAGGCTCCACGCTCTGTCATGAGAAGGCTCGGCGCTCGGGACAGGCACGAATATATCACATCGTAAAAGGGTCTGCTCTCTGACTGTTAGTGGGCGATATATCGCAATTCTCACATGCTCATCTGTTGGCGGTCAGGGTCTTACACATCCACATGCTCCGGCGCTCGGGACCTCGGGTATGAATGTATTACATCGCAGAATGGTCTGCTCTCTGACTGTGAGTGGGCGATATATCGCAGTCATCACATGCTCATTTGTTGGTGGAAAAGGTCTTACACATCGACACATTTGTTTCTCATCCACATGCCGCCACGCAGGCGTCGGAGGCAGACCGACTGCTTGGAAAAAGTCTTACACATCGACACATTTGTTTCTCATCCACATGCCGCCACGCAGGCGTCGGAGGCAGACCGACTGCTTGATCATACCGGTCAGCGACGACGAAGGCGGCGATGTTCAGGCTTCCTCGCGCGCGGGCGACGTGGACCTCCTTCCTGAGCGCCACATCCACCGTGGAATAGACGGTCGTATGCAGCATGACTACACTTTGCATGAGCTTCCCGCGTCACCCACCAAGCCAGTGAGGCCATCGCTGAGGCCCGACGTACCGACCGACATGGATCACGCGGACTTGGACGGCGCGGACGGCATCTTCACGTCCCAGGAGGAACAAGACGAGGAGGTGGTGTACGATTTTTTGCCGAAAGAGCCAAGAAAGCTGCGAGCTTCGGTATGTCTTCTTTTTTACAAAGCTGGAGTCAGCGACTTAATGGACCACTTTAGGATGACCCGCTGCGACAGTGGGTGGAGAAGAAGAAGCCGCAGCAATACTTGGATGAGATTGTGATGCTCGACGGTCGAGGCGACTATCAGGATGATCACGAATGCATTATCTGCGACGTTGCTCCCGGGACATATCGTTGTCGCGATTGCTTCACGGATGACCTTTACTGTCAGGCTTGCATCGTGCGTGCGCACGCGGATTCACCACTTCATCGGATCGAGGTACGAGCGAATCTCCTCTTGCAGGCCAGGACAGCAGCGCTAATTAATGGGGCAGAACTGGACCGAAGGACGATTCGATCGCACCACTTTGAAGAAGCTTGGTTTGCGCATTCAGCTCGGTCACGGTAAACCGGGCAAAGGGCGCCGTGGGCGTTGCGTCAATCCAAAGCCAGCCGTGGACGACGACTTCGTTGTGATCGACATCCACCAGATACACGAGGTTGGCGTAGACTTTTGTGGCTGCGAGACTGCCCAGCCGCGCGATGTTCAGCTCCTGCGCGCGCGTTGGTATCCAGCGACGGGGAAGAGTCCCAGGACTGCGGCCACTTTCAGCGTACTTCGCCGATACCACTTGACGACATTGGAGTCAAAATGCTCCGTCTCCGAATTCTATAACAGCCTCTCGCGCGGAACAGATAATACGGGTACTGCCCGTGTAAGGGTGTGTCATTCCCCTCATCTGTACGGGGAAGTGTGCTAATGGCTGCACAGGATCGTTACGACGAGCTTATTCGGATGACGCGTCAGTGGCGCCATCTGCAGATGCTGAAACGTACGGGTCGGGGCCACGACCCATCTGGCGTGGAGGCGACGAAGGCGGGCGAGTGCGCGGTGTTGTGCCCGGCGTGCCCACAGCCCGGGAAAAATCTCCCCCCGAACTGGCAGGATGCTCCAGAAGAGAAGCGGTAAGTGCGCGCGAAGAATGGATCACGACCTTTGCTGATTATATCCTCAGGTTCCTCTACGCGTTGTTCCTTGCCATGGATGCGAATTTCAGGATGAGGAGAAAGAAGGTGTCGAGCGAAGAGGCGGACCCTTCCCTCGGTGACGGATGGTCGTTCTTTGTCAAACTCGCGCCTTATTATGAGTATCTCGCGACCAATTGGACCACTAAGCAAGAGGTATGGCTGAACTGCTGAACTTTCCATGAGGATGCACCGGCTGACGATACTTACAGCGAAGCACATGTGTCGCGCACGACGCCGTGGATAAGCCGGACCGCGAATCTCGCGGAACTGCTTCTTCGGGGATCGCCACCGTCGACTGCGCGCGCCACAACATGAAGCGCCCCAACGCAGTCGCAGATTACAGCTAGGCGAACGGTACGCATCCTACGACGTATTCTTAGAGCTGGTATCTAACGGTGAATAGATACATCAATATGGATTACATCTTCTTCATCGGGCTGGCGGGAAGCGCAATCATTCAGCTCTTCATCTCCTACGACATCGTTTGTCAATGGTTCAAAAACATATGGGAGCGGATGAAAACCTTCCCTTCGAAATACGAGAGCACATGGGGAAGAAATATTATGTCTTCCTCATCCCCAAATTCCACCTTCCGGCTCACATCGAGGCTTGCAACGTTCTCTTCTCCTTCAATCTGACGCCATGTGTGGGGATGACTGACGGAGAGGCGCCTGAACGCGGCTGGTCGGCCCTAAATCCCCTGGCGACCGCCACCGCCGAGATGGGTCCGGGAAACCGACGAGACACCATTAACGACGCGTTCAATGACATGAACCACAAGAAGATCATCGGGCTGGGTGAGCTTCTTAGTTTCATGTATCCTCGTGAAGCTTACCCTTCGTCCCAGGGAAATGGATAGAAGCCAGGCTCACCGATGCTGTGCCCGGGTTGATCACGGCGAGTACGGAGTTGGAGGAGCTCGAGGCCTCGATCCGTAATTTGGGCGGAGGCGAGGGTCTGGAGGCGTGGAAGGTGGAGATGGAGGCTTGGGAGCGCGACACGACGAAAACCAATCCGTTCTTGGCCACCATCGAGCGGCCGACCGTGGTGAATGTACGGCGCGAAATGGCGGAGGAGGTTGAGAGCGAGCTCGCTGGGTTAACGGTGTCGGACGAGATGCATCCATCCGAAATGATTGGAATGGGGCTGCAGCTAGAAGAACTACAGTGAGTCGTACCCAGCTCGGAAGGCCAAGGCATGACACTAACGTGCCATTTTCCAAGGCGAAACCTGGGTTTCGATATCGCGGGCATTGGCAATCACCCGTCCTCGGAACAGCAGGCGAGCATGACCGAGAGGTCGAATAAGCTGCGACGAAAGCTCCACACGTGGATGGATGCTCAAGTGTTATTTATCCCCCACGTCGCCCTCATGCGCGCCGAGGAGGATCGCGCTCGTAGGACGATCTCTTCGACGCAGTCGCAGCCCGGTATTCAAGTCCAGCACATTGCGCTCTGGCTGCCGTCCTCGATCAAAGGTCGGGACCCCTGCGATGACGAGTTATATGAATACGAATATCGACTTCGTGAGGCCCAAGCCCACGACGCTCTGGACGCGTTACGCAAGCAACTCCTACTGCGTACCCATCTCTACAAGTACAAGGATCGGTTCTCTCGCGGCGTGAAGGCCAATACACGGCTTGGGACCAAGATCAGCGGGGTCGATGAACGGATCCGGCGTATCAGCGAACGCTATCGAGCGGCACGACGGGCGTTGGTGGGGCTGGGGAGCGTATTGAAGCAAACCCAATGGGAAGCGACCTTACTGCCGTTGAAACCGGAGGACGTGCGAGGGATGCCCCGCGCATTATTCCAGGACCCCGAGCGCAAGAAGCTGTTGATGAAGAAGGGTGCGGAAGCGCGGAGACAGGCAGAGGCTGCGGGCAAGGAGGCCAAGGCGAAGATGTCGTGGATATGGAGGAGTGCCGGGGTGGAGGATCAAGACGACAGAGGGATGAA